>PVIH01003719.1:0-154556 GCA_004025045.1 Sigmodon hispidus
AAAAAAAAAAAAAAAAAAAAAAAAAAAAAAAAAAAAAAAAAAAAAAAAAAGCCCTGAGATCAATTTAAAAAAAAAAAAAAAAAGAAAAAGAAAAAAGCTGTCTCCAGCCTTCCCTCGCCTCACAGAATCAGAATGTCCGCTGCCAGAAACCCCAGAGGCCCTGGCCAGGCTAGGCTAAGTGAGAAACAAATGACTTACAGGGCCAAACAACTACGATTATATCCTTAATCAAGGCGTTTAACTAGGTACAAGATGAGAACTTCCCTGGGCTCCAAAGAGCATTTTCAGAGGAAAGTGGATGCCGCCTTGAAGGGGCCACAGCCGCTTCTCTTTCCCTGGTCCCTTAAGACCCATGTGGTAGGAGAGAACTGTCTCCGTAAGTTGTCACCTGACTTCTGTGTGCTGTGTTGCACAGACGCCCACTATACCATATAAAGAAAGAATGCTGATGGACTGGAGAGATGCTCAGCAGGCAAGAGCACCCGCTGCTCTCTGAAGGGACCTGGATTTGGTTCCCAGCACCTTTATGGCAGTTCACAACTACCTGTAACTCCAGTCCCAGGGGATCTTCTGGCCTCTGTGGGTATCAGGAACACATGTGACATACACACACATACATACAGGCAAAACACTCACACTCACAAAATAAAAATAAAATTTTCAAAAAGAAATATAATTAAAAAAATTAAAGATTGCTTGTATATAAAATGCATGTTTATCTTTATATATTAATATAGAACATTCAGAAGGATATTTAAAAACAAAGCAAAAAACAGCTAACGGTTTCCTCTGAGCAAGTTCCTGGACAGCCAGGGATACACAGAGAAACCCTATCTCAAAAAATAAATAAATAAATAAATAAATAAATAAATAAATAAATAAATAAATAACCAGCAACAACAACAACAACAAAAAACTTCTACTAATTTATTTATTTTTTTGGTTTTTTGAGACAGGGTTTCTCTGTGTAGCTTTTTGACTGTCCTAGAACTCACTCTGTAGACCAGGCTGGCCTCAGAACTCACTGAGATCTACCTGCCTCTGTCTCTGCCTCCCAAGTGCTGGGATTGAAAGTGTACACCACCACTGCACAGCTAATATTTCATTTTAAAAACATAATTGGAAAGGTTATAGAATAAGACAGTCTTATTCTAGGAGGTGGGAACAATATGGGAAATGTATAAAGATTAAAACTTAAAAACTTGGATTGATAAAATGAGTGATTCCTTTGATTCTAAACTAATCACTAATTGTCTCTTCTGTGGCCAGGTGAACGGGATTACAGTCATAAACACTGGGAAATGGTCTACTTTTTTGTTGTATTTGTTTGTTTGGTTTTTTTTTTTTTTTTTTGAGACAGGGTTTCTCTGTGTAACAGCTGACGTCATTGTTTTTTATATAAAATTAGCTTTTTTTCTGAATTAGCTTTATTTTTTAAAAAAGAGCTAATTGGTGTCTCTTCTCATTCCATCAACCAATAAAGGCAGGCTGGCCTGGCATCTGCACCATGAAGGGAGCTTCAAGAAGAATGGAGACTTCGTGGCCACTGCTTACTGCTGTCATGGAGTGACCAAAAGGACAGATATGAGAGGAGGCAAAGGGGATCCCATTTAACCAAGCCCACCAGCCACCGTTTCTGACACTGTCCTCCATAATGTAGCACAGCAGCCAAGTAGAAGCAATCCAGAAGACCGAATCCATATCCCTGGCTTGTGTGGGTCTTCTGCCTCAGGCACTGTGGGGGCCGTGTTCTTTGCAGACATAGGGTCTGAGAGTTCACTCTTGCCATTGGCTCAGTGGGATATTTGTGTGTTTATCTTCCAGCCTCAGAATCTGGGACGCAGTTAAGACCACATATGAGGGGCTGGAGAGATGGCTCAGCGGTTAAGAGCACCGTCTGTTCTTTCAGAGGACCCGGGTTTGATTCCCAGCACCCACATGGCAGCTAACAACTGTCTGTAGTTCCAGTTCCAGGCAAACACCAAGGCAAATAAATAAATAAATAAATAAAGTTTTTTAAAAAAAAAAAAGATCACATATGAGAAAATTTCCCTTTAAGCTGGTTAATTTCCCCAAGAGAGGAAGCTATGTTGGCTTTACCCTTCTATGCAGTAGGTGTTCCCTTTCCCAGTTGGCCTCAGTCTGAGAGGGAGGGTCTGCTGCAGTTGGTCACAGATGACTACATCATCGTCCAGGTTCTGTCCCTGCCTTGGACACACTGTGACTTTACTGTTCATTTCCTAACGTCTTGGACCTGGGTTTGTTTCCATGGTACTCACTTTCCCCACATCGCAGCCCTTAAGAGTTGGTCTGTTTGCTTTCAATTGTGATAGGCATGGGAGGCAAGACAGAGTATGCCAGTCTATGTAGGAGTTTTAAAACAAGCAACTAGCACGATGGCACACTCCTTTAGTTCCAGCATTACTGAGTCAGAGGCTGCCTGCATCCTTCGAGTTCAAGATCAGCCTGGTCTAAGTGTCTATCTCAAAACAATAAACAATTAACAGTTGGTTTGCTTCAGTCATGCTGGCAGTTTTAAACAATGTCAGCTAAAACATTTTTCCCTTCAGAAACATTTTCTTGATTCATGTGGTATGTCTTTTTGTATGCTGTGAATATCATTTGTTAATAAAGTAGCTACCTTGGCCTATGGCAGACACCTTAAAAGTAGGTGGGGTAAATCAGAGCGTTGATAGAGGGAAAAGGATGGAGTCAAAGGAGATGCAATCCAGCCACCCAAGAATCAACATGTAAAAGTAACACAGGTAAACCAGGGGCCACGTGGCAAGACACATTAGTAGAAATGGACTGAGTTAAGATGCAGGAGCTAGCCAGCAATATTCCTGAGCCATAGGCCAAGCAGAATGAAATCAATATAAGCGTCTCAGTCATTTTGGGAGGACCTGAGGAGTGGTGCCAGGTCCAGACCTTGGGACTAGGCCAGGCCAGAAACCTATTATTACACTTGATCTAACTAAAGAAGATTTCTATGATTGCTTTTAATTTTTGATTTGTAAGATTTAAAGTAGCACATCCTAAAATTACTGTTTAACAAGCATTGTTGGTGATAGTGGTGTAGCTTCGTTGGGAGATTATTTGCCTAGTTTGCACAAGGCCCTCTACTTGATCCTCAGTGTAAACTGGGCAAGGAAGAGACAGGCTCACTTAGATGGACAGGGAAAAAAACATCAAGGCAGATTCTGCATTCTTGTCTTTGTTGATCTACACTCTATTGTTGTTATTATTATTATTTTGACTTTCCATGACTAGATAGGGCTCATCTCTTTAAATTAATAGTTTGTGATTTTTCTGCCTTATTCCTTCATGCATGACTCCAACTTTTGAGTTGCAATGGAGGCAGAGGAGAGGTGAGCATATTAAAAAAAAATCCAGAAGTGGTAAGACTGGAGAATAGGACCAAAAAGTCAAGAAGGATAGATGTGAGGAAGAGGAAGGCAGCATGGTGGGTGGGGCAGGGTAGGACATGGACCAACTCTTGGTTTCTAAGTCCTTGGCTTCGTTTCATGACTGTCTCCAGAGCTTTGAAAGCAGACTCACTGGGCAGAGTTGGCTGAAGGGCAGGATGTAGCAGAAAAGGGAAGGACCGCTTCCTATTCTTCTTATGGTCACTTTCCCCATCCCAACTTCTTATCCAGCAAAGCTCTCTCTGCCTCCAAGAATCAGCTTAATAGAATAAACCACTTAGAACTAAGGCCGGGAGAGTCAAAGGGCCCACAATCTCCTTGACTATTAAGCCTCTTAGAAGTTAGAATGCCACTAAAGAGAGTGATACTATGGCCTGGCTACTTAGAAAGAACACAAGGACACAAACTCGGGGAGACGGAGGCCAGGTGGAGGGTCTGGAGCATTCAAGGTAACTGAAGAGGACAGGGCCAGGAGGATGCCGGAACAAGTCTTCCTAGGGAGATTTGGGAGACTGTTTCTAGATTGTACAAATGAGATGGAATCTGGATAGGGTAAGAGCAATGTGCCCTTAAAGGAAAAGGGGAGACATAGCCTTAAGTTTTGTGTAAGTGAAGGAATTAGGAAATGAATAAAACAAGCTGGACAGTCAGGCCTACCCCCACCTCCTGCACAGCTAGGTGTTTGGCAGTTGCTTGCTGTGTCTGGCCAGGCAAAGGCCTCCAACCAAGCTAATTAACAGGTTCTCAAAGGTTATGTCCTTCTCTAGTTAGGAGTTTGAGTGCTGAGTTCTGGTTATCTCCACTTGCTGTTTCTCGGGAAGTTCAAAGAGAGTCTGTGGTGAACTCTGAAGTCTTCTTTGCTCCAGCCCTCATTTGACTGGAGTCAGGAAGGAGAGGAGAGATAACACTGTAGACACCAACTGGGGCTTTTTCCAGCTATCAGTTGCCGGGTGTGGTGGTGCACACCCTTAAACACAGAATGTCCAAGATGGAGGAGACAATTGCAAGTCCATGGTCATCCTAGGCTAGAGAATGAGAAGCCAGCCTGACTACACCAGAGCCTGATCCCGCTCCCACACACAATGCTGCCACCACCTGCAGGAACACACAAGATACCAGAGCTTGCCACAATCCCTGTCACGTGATACATGTAAGGGTGAGGAGAGGGGTACAGTGCAAGATTCTTTAAACTTGCCCAAGCCCTTGTAATATTAACCAGAGCTAACATTTATTGCAGATTTACTTTATGCCAAATATCATTGCTATGAGTTTGTATTTATTTTTATATTAACTCATTTAACACTTATAACCGCCCCGAGTGACGGTTGACCCCCTTCACCTTGAGGATTAGAGACCCATGAAATGTAGTTGCACCTACCCCAGTCCAGAGCTGGCTCTTAGAGCAGCAGACCTATAAAGAAAGGGCTTTCAGCCGCTCAGAGGCAGCGCTAAGGGCATCAGGTATTTAACCCTCCCCCCCCATCCCATTCCCAACGTATCTGACAAGCTTCTCGTTTTAGATCATAACTAATAATCTTCAGGCGGTGCAGTAGTACTGGAAATAGATACAAATAAGACGTGGTGTCTACCGCAAGCAACTCACAGCGCAGTAAGAATGACAAGGGCCCTGAGTGGGTCAAAACAAGCTGTGTGCAAAGGAATGCCACCCTATCAAAGACCCTTCCAGTCTCTTCAAGTACAAAGCCAGACACATCAAAGCACCGGCAGCTGTGTCAGGCACACAGTGAGCAGCTCCGCACTTTTATTTGTTTATTTTTATTTACTTAGGATCCTGGGGATTGATCCCAGGGTCTCATGCATGCTAAGCAAGTGCTTTACTACTGAGCTGTACCCTCACGGCCCTCTCATTCCATTGCCTCTTAAGCCTGACCCACGGGCCCCTTCTCCCAGGGTTTCTTCCTCCCATTCATGCTGAAGTCAGCCGGCCTGGATTCAAATCTCATTTTTGTTCTCCCTCTCTCTCTTCTCACTTTTGTGGCAAAGAGAATGTGGCTTAAGCACTCTGTACCTCAATTTCCCCACTTGTAAGTGGACATCAACAATGCCCATCTAAGAGATTTTATGAGTGTTATTACAGGAAAAATGATAAATGTGTACCTGGGAAATGAGTGACACACAAAGTGCTCCAAAGGTGTGAGTCATTGTTCGGAAGAATGCTATGCCCCTGCCATTCTGCCCACAGTCGTTACACTTGCAATAAAAATACTGGATTTAAACGCATCTGCTGCGGTTAGTTTAAGGGGTAGGAAGTCTCTGGGACTAAATAGAAGGAGAACAGTTCCCCTGGGAAGTAGGAGGAATAACCCTGAAACTTGTTAATTAAGATCTTGTTAATGAATCTGCTTGTTAATGGTCTATTAAATAATCGCACAATGAAGTTTACCTCAGGAGTCAAGTCTTCAAAACGCTCGCTCTTTCCAGCCCTCCCTGTCCAGCACTGACTGAGTCAGGCCCTTCCCAAGGTGATACAACTCTCTTGGTATGGTCACGGTGCCTGTGCATCAGGACTATCACAACCTAAGCAACAGCAGAAAGCCTCCTTCCTCTCCATTCTGCCGTCCTCAGGCCAAGACACCACACAGAATAGGAAGAAACCATAAAGACTCCCCAAAACTTTGCCAAGGCAGAGGATTCCTTTCATGGGGGATCTGGCAAAATGCAATTTCAGTAGAGACATCATGGTCTTGTGTAGATAGTGGCCTACAAACCTGCCTTCAGAGGAAGTCCAGAAAACAGGCAAATTCTGTCTCAAACTACTGAGGGAGGGACTCCCTGCTGAAGCCCAGTCAAGGCTGGACTCTGAGAGGTTCCCTCAGGGCCGGTCACATGGCCACTTCATTAACTATTTAGGCTTCCTATGGCCACTCAGCATTTTAGACAGACTCTTGTTTGTTTGCTTTTTTTTTTTTTAAAGATTTATTTATTATGTATGTAGTATACAGAAGAGGGTACCAGATGTCATCATAGATGGTTGTGAGCCACCATGTGGTTGCTGAGAATTGAACTCAGGTCCTCTGGAAGAACAAACAGCCAGTGCTCTTAACCTCTGAGCCATCTCTCCAGCCCTAGACAGATTCTTAAAAGAAATATGTGTGTGTGTGTGTGTGTGTGTGTGTCTGTGGGGAGGGGGGGCTCACTGTACATTAGAGAAGGCACCAGACTCAGAGACCATGGCCTGAACAAGGGTTATTCACCTCCTATTTCATAGATGAGCTGCAGAGAAACAAAGGATCAACACTACACAGCCTGCTGAGTTCGTCTTCACTTTCTAGCCACCCCTTTCTACGGGCAAATGTAGCAAGGGGCGCCCAGCCCTGTGCTGGCCCTGGGTAGGTCCTTTTCCTTCACCAAGTGGGACAGCTGTAGGGTAGCTGCTAGTCTCAGCAGGACCCAGCAGCGTCTCTGCAGTCATTTGGTAACTATACCCAGCCGAGTGCTCCATAGGGGGACACACTAGGTGGAATGATATCAAGACACAGACGTGGGCTCATGAGAGATAATCGAGCAAATAATTATACTAAAATGTGATGTTTATAGGAGGACTATTTTGAGAAAAAACACCACCCCAAATCTAGAAGCAAGCCTAACAAAGGTATTCCTCACCCACCGCAGTCTGAAGTTCCTACGCACGAGGCGGAATCCTATTCAGGTTTCATTTAACTAACCTCCACCTCCTGACAGTTTCATCCAAGAGGATCCAGCAAAAAAAAAAAAAAAAGCAAAAAGCCAGACAGTGGTGACTAATTGCTGTAACCCTCCAAGCTTACTTCTGTACAAATAAGCATTTGAAAACTCCAGGGCTGGAGAAGAGAGAAGGAGACTGACAGAAACCCAAAACAAAAGCAAAATAACCGCCATGAGCACAGTCACCCTCTGCAGCCCCTTCTGGTACTGCAGCAGCGACCAGCAGACAGCTGTTGGCTGAAGCCCAAGGAACATCAAGGCACGCTGGACTTCTGCACATCTGGCTAAGCACCTCATGCCTCTGCTGGGCAGCCTCATAATGACAATACTGCACCAGGAAGGGGAGATCTGCGCACACACTGTCAGCTGATCAGCAATAAGAGAGGCAAAGGGGGAAACCTGGGGATGGGCAGGACCAGAGGCAGCTGGACACACGGTCCCCATGACAGGAGGCTAAAAGAAGGCACTGTTGGTCCCCAGGGCCTACATCTTCATCCTTAATCTCCAGAATTCCTGGATAGACTGCAGACTACCCATTCTGTCTGGGCTCAGCTCACCTCCCTTTAAGACTAGCCTCCTTTGCAAAACCTTCCCTTCCATCTTTCACAGAAATCATGTGGGGAGGCTCCTCCTGAATTCATAGTGTAGTTTGCAGACTCAGAAGAGCAAGTCTACTGTGGGCCCTGGGAATCTGCATTCAGAGAGACAGTCTTGATTGAGCCTTTCCTTTTTTCTCCCACCACCATAGGTGAGCTGAAGGAGCAAGTTTGACAGACATTTGTGAGCCCCAGTCATGGGGCTGACTCCCTGTCTTGACGACCATTAGCTTGGGACCCCTGTTGAGGGTCATTTTTTTTCCCATGTGCACATCCTCACTGTTCACCTTGCCCGTGAAGCCCTCAAGAACAGGAAGTATGATTGAGTTCTCTGACTCCCATTTAGACAGCAGTGGGCAAAAAACGCTCTGCACGGGGCTGGAGAGATGGCTCAGCGGTTAAGAGCATCGTCTGCTCTTCCAGAGGACCCGGGTTCGATTCCCAGCACCCACATGGCAGCTAACAACTGTCTGTAGTTCCAGTTCCAGACAAATACCAAGGCAAATAAATAAATAAATAAATAAAGTTAAAAAAAAAAAAAAACGCTCTGCACACAGAAGCACAGGAAATGTGGATGGAGATGGATGACGAAGATAAGAGGCAGGGAAAACCACAGGCGGGCTGGTAGAGGCCCCAATGGAGGGAGCTGCTTTCAGCGTGTCTGTGTGTGCCAGGCTGGAACAACGGTTTGCTCTGCTTTCTTCTTCAATGCTCTTGGCACTAACCTTCCCTGTGACCATCTCAGTGATGCTCCTCCCACTGGAAGCTTTGCCAGGACAAGGTGCCAGGAGTCTAGGTACTTAGTGAAGGCCAATTGGGTGAGCGTTCAAAGTCATGAGACCTAGCATATCTCTGTGAGGTATCAAGTATAGACCACAGCACAAACTTCAGTAAAAAGACAAGGACCCTTATCTACCTGACTAAACATCAGCAGGGTAAGGCCTTCCTTCTCAGCAAACAATTGCTGAGTCTTTATTCTATACCAAGTTGGGTTCTGGGTTCTCCTAATACTAAGATACATGTCATATGTCACCAAAAACTATTTTATAGTGATCTCCTTATAGAAAGCTATTCTTTGTTTTGCTTTGAGACAAGGTCTTGCTAGGTAGCCTTGGCTGGTCTAGTGTTCACTATGTAGACCAGGCTGGTCTCAAACTCATAAAGAGCTGCCTGCCTCTGCTTCCAAAGTGATGAAATTTAAGGTGTGTGTCACCATGTTTGGCTTATAACCTTTTTTTCTTTATTTGCCTTGGTGTTTGCTTGGAACTGGAACTACAGACTGTTGTTAGCTGCCACGTGGATGCTGGGAATCAAACTCAGGTCCTCTGGAAGAGCAGTCAGTGCTCTCAACCTCTGAGCCATCTCTCCAGCCCCTTGGCTTATAAAAAGTAGGGTTCTCTCTAATGTTGGGCCTCAGAATCATCTAAGCACCAAATGGATATTGTCAAGAAAGCCTGGATAGGCTACTGTAGCTATCAGAGGTTACATCTCAGATCCTAGAATGGAGAAATGGTATTCTCAGTTTATCGCAGGCAATCCATGCCAGCTCTGGAGCTCTTCTTATCCTCAGCTGCAAATGGTTGTGCCAAGCTGCTTTGATTAAATACCGGCCTGATTTTCAGATATCAGTTTAAAAGTTGCCTGACTGAGAGAGACCCAGAATCTCAGACCAGATCATACACTTCCTGCTTCTGATCCCATGGGGGTTTAGACTCCTTCAGCAATAACACTTTTTACAAATCCCTTCAGATGCTAACTGAACTTTAAGCTCCAGGAAAACATAAGCTATGACAACTCTGCTCCCCAGAGCCTGGTTCTGGGAAGAATGTAGATGCCTGGGAAATCTAGCTGATGATGAAATAGATCAGTGGATGTATTCCACTGTCCGTGGGTCATAGGCTCTGCCATCGGTTTTTCCACCACCACCAAAAAGCCAAGAGAAAGAAGCCCTGAGCCATAAAGGTAGCTGTCACAGGCTTTAAAGTTTCCTTCAAGTGACACAATTTCTCCTGATCTGAGCCCTTTCCTGAAGAGGGTGCATTGGTAGCAAGTGCTCAGGGATGATAGGAAAAAGCTGTCCACACCATGGGCCTGGAAGTGAGAAGAGAGTGGTGTTTGTAAGCCTGTGGTCAGGAAAGGGTTAAACCCACATGTCTAGGCTCCCACCCCCACCCCACCCTGTAAATCAGCCTTGACTGCTGCTGGGGTGAATGAAGCCCCACCAGGTTGGCCTGTCAGGAAGGAAGCCCATGCATCCAGACTTCTGTTGTTCTAAGGATTTTTTTTTTTTTTTTTAATTTTACTGCTCAGGAAGGAAGCCAAAGCCTAGGCCCTAACTGCAGCCCTGCTGATTCCTTCCCCTAACATATACCACTGCTTTCACCTCTGAAGCCACCTAGACTCTCCTTTCCAACTATTCCTTCCTAATGAACGTTCCGGCATTTAGACTTGGGTCTCACACTATTCCCCCTTCCTCAAAACTGAAAATGAGTGAGATGTGGTGGTGTGCTGTAATCCTAGCATAGAGGAGGCTGAGGCAGCGGAGCTCATTACAAGGTGCAGGATAGCCTAGGCTACATAGTAAGTTCCAGACTAGTCTGTGCAGCAGAGTGAGTTTCAGGCTAGCCTGGGCGACCGAGTGAACCACAAACCAAATACTTAAAATCAGAATGTTCAGTATTTCCTTTCTCGACAGCCACACACTTCTAGGTCTGTGTGTGGAGCGGAGGTAGTGATAGAATGGCCCTTGATCTGTGGAGGTTCTGTGGCCCCCACCAGGGAGCTGAACCTCTTTCTTCAAGGGAGCCACAAAGAGGCTTGTGGGGACAGCTGACCATGGCCTCTGATGGCTGTTTCTGAAACACACCCATGTGAACATGAGACCTTCCAAACAGGAACCACAATCATGCACATGGGCCCTCAGGTAGAGAGTTGGTGCTGTTCCTTCCCCACAGACATGCAGAGTCATCTCTGGTATTCCCCAGCCCCACGGGGCTTGCTTGTGACAAAGAGAAAAGCATTGACTTTATTTGTGGCCCTGAGTAATGGCCAGCCAGCCTTCTTTGACTCCCCAGAGAATGAATACAGGCACTACATGCATAGGAGGCCTGTTCCCCCTCCCGCCCAGGACTGCCCTCCCTCCCCCTGCTAATCCCTCCCTGGCAGCCCCCCTACCGCAGAGCTGTGGCTGTATTTCTCTTCTGACCTGCAAGGCCCCTCCAAGTCCCATCCTAAGCCTCCCCCAAGCACAAACGATCCATCATGCTGTAGGACTGTGACACACACAGATGGGGGAAGGTCCACAGATTTGTCTCACATAGACAAGAGGGTGAAAGTGTCTTCGTAACTTGAAAAAAAAATCTAAGGACATAGTCAAATTCTGGAACTTTGCATTCTAACACTAGTTAAACGCCACTATTGCAAATCTCATTAGGCATGTTCCAAACCTCCATCACTCACAGATTCTAATTTGCTATTTATTTCCAGTACTGTCTGATAATACAAAGACCTAGAATAAGAAAACATTATGAGCTTGAGGTTCTTTGAGCCTGCATCTCTAACCTAGTCAGGTTCCTCCTGGACCTCCTGGACACCTAGTTTCTCTAAGTCTAATATTAACTTGCTCGGGAATAAACCCTGGGTTAATCTTGGTGGCTGGATGGTAATAAAGGGAGGTGAAGCAGCTGGCCACCACAGAAAAAGGCCCACCAGCCTCCCTCCCTCCGTCTTTGTGCTCTGCCATAAGGCTTGAGTGGGTGAGAGAGGGTCCTCTGCACATGCTGGCTGCTAATGGCCCTACGCTTGGCTTCATTGGGGTTTCTATTCTAGCAAGAAAGAATAATTTACCACATTGTCCTGGGAATGATAACCATCATCACATATTAACACTGAATGCTTATCTATGTATTTATGATCCTTGTTGGCCCTTCCCAACAACTCTGAGTAATTCCCAATTTGCAGGTGGGAATACTAAGGCCTGGACAAGTTAGGTAATTTGCCTAGCAAGTAAGCTCAAGGGCTGTAACTCAACTCTGGAGGCTGTGATCATTTTACCACTAGATTCTACCGCCTGTTCACCTTTGATGTGAAACACGTTCAAGCTGAAGCTCAAAGGGCCCCACACAGCTTTTATTCCTCTAACAGGTATTTATTATGCTAGGCTGCTCTGACTTGATTTAAATCAAACTCCAAAAACAGCAAGGTCGAATGAGAATAATATGGGATTAGGCGGCACCTAAATGGGAATCATATACCTGAAAATAAAGTGAAGGCCTTTCCAGGACTGCTCCTGCCCCTCCCTCCAGAGCTCTGAGACACAAGTCTCAGCCACAGATGGAGATGGCCCTCATGAAGTGGGCCACATGAGCCTTACTGAGCTTGTGGTCCCCTCCCTCGGTTCCAGACTGACCTTGGGCTATCTGAATTGCCAAGCAGTTCTATGTACCTCCATAGCTCCCATACTGTGGGACGAACTTCTAGCTTCAGTTAGGATCTAGACAGAAACTTTGCTCTAAACAGACACCTAAAGCAGGTTTAAAATATGAGTTTATGGGCTCCACCATAGGGGTGATACTGTGGGAACAAGCTGAAAGGTGAAGAGGCTGCAGTTTTGAGTCTTTAGAGGGTTAGGAGGAAAAAAAAAAAGTAAATTTCAATTATTTTTATGTTATGGGACTATGTAACTACCCCAAGTCATCAGTAAAATAAGTCTATATTCAAGGAAAAGATTTCAAAAAAATCTCCCCACCTTTGTGGTCATCAAACTCGAGGCCTGAGTAAGCCCTCCTATCTTGATTTCATGTCAGAGCCTCCAGGCTTCCGTAAGCAGTTTAGTACTAGAGCACAAGAACAGCATGGGAACTTCAGGTCTAGATTATAACCGTCACCATCCATTTTTGACCCTCATCTGAAATTTACTCAGGCTTTTGATGTACTTGGCACCAGTGCAAAACACACACACACACACACACACCATCTTTCTTAATACCAAAACTAAAATGTAACTAAGATTTAAAAAAAAAAAAAAAAAAAAAAAACAGGAAAATTTAATCCTTTGGGTAGGGCTGGAATGGGAAAAATTTCTGCTGTTTACCTGTCATCGATCAGGCTTACCCATTCCAGGACTTAGCCTGGAAAAGGCATAATAAAGTTCTACTTATTTATATATTTATTTACTTACTTATTGGGGTTTTATTTATTTATTTATTTATTTTGTCTGTCTGTTTTTGAGACAAAGTTTCTCTCTGTAGATCAGGTTGGCCTTGAACTCACAGAGATCTGCCTGCCTCTGTCTCCCAAGGGCAGGGATTATAGGTGTTCATCACCTTGACTGGCATAGAGTTCTTTTTTGCAGAAAAATTCTTCTCTTTCCTCCAAAGAAAGAGACATTTAGCAGCCCCCCACCTGGAGCACACACTTTGAAGATAAAAACACATTCTGCTCAGTCACAAATGCACAATTGAAGTGACACTTTTAAAATTTGTAAGGCATGTTGGCGGCTGAGTAGCAATACATTATCCTGAAGTTTGCAGCTGATCTTTAGGAGGAATAAAAATGGTGCCGAGAAATATTGCTAACATGTAGGAATATTCAACTCCAAAAATTATGGTTATTTTGGTGTTAAAATCCTATGGGTTTTAAGATAACATGTATCATCACTCCAAATCTCAACTATTTATAAAAAATAGTTTTAGTGTGTGGTCTGATAATTATTAACCAGATGAATGTGCTTTATGGGTTAAAAACCAAGGGGAAAAACATTAAGAATTTCAAGTGGATTAATGCATTGTCACTTTAAATCCGGAGTATTTATAAAGGTTAACACTTTATCTTTTGCTAATATTTATTAACCAGATGGAGGCAGTTAATAAGGGTTAAAAGTAAGGAAAAAAATATATATAAAGACATAGTTTTATTTTTGAGCTCTCTCCTTTCTGCCTAAAAAGGACAGAGGGTGAGGAAGGAGAACAACTTTGGATTCTGGGTGAGGTTTTGTTTTGATTGTGCGGTTTTGTTTTGTTTTCAAACAACAAAAAAAGGGGCTACCAAATAATCAACCTGGGGCCGCTGACCGGAAGGCAGTTCCGGACAACTTCCCGTGGGAAGAGTTCCAGAAATTACCCTCCCTGACTTTAACGAGTCCCGCTGTGCTGGCTGCGAGCTTCCCAGCGTCAGCGGCGACCGCGGCTGCCTCGCCCGAATACCAGCAATCCTGCAAATTCACCACGCCGGGGCTCGGGAAACATTCCCTGGAATATGTCACAGATTTGAAAAGCTGGACTAAGTGGGGAAATTCTTTTTGAAACCGAAAGGGGAAACCTCAAAGGGAAAGCTGGGGCCACATGCGTGTGCACAAATCCATCTTGGGTCCCCACACCCTCGGTCCCCCTCTTGGCTCAGAGCGCCACCCAAGCCCTGGTCTCTTCTGCCCCGCCTGCCCCACGGCCACCTCCGCACGCGCGCGTGGAGTCCCAATCACTCCGGGACACCCATCTGCACGACCCGCCGGGTCGCTGTCATTTCCCAAGTCTATTGAGAGGAACCGATTTCTTAGAGCGACGTGGAGGGCGGGGAGTGGGGGTGTTGTGCGGACCTTCCCCGCACCCTGGGGACCCCGCACGGACTTCTTCCTGATGAGCGACGGTGAAGTCACCCGCGTCCCTGAAAGCGTTTGCGGGCCCGCCTGGGCGGCCGGCGCTGCCCACTGGGTAGCCCGGCCTGCGGGCGCGTCCCCCGCACGTCCCCGCGCCCTCCCCCACGGTCAATTACCAGCCACCCCGGTGCGGGCGGCAAGGCGCTGGCTGGCGGCCGCGAGGAAGCGGCAGCCCGGATCGCTTCTGCATGACAATTGACGTGAGGGAGGGCGCTCATCGAGGAGGGAGGACGGCCCTGGGGTCCGCATCTCACCATGGTGATGAGGTATTCCCGCCTTGAGAGGCGACCACGGGCGAGAGCCGGGGAGAGTGGCCGCCAGAGCCAACCCAGGCGCCGGGCGAGCGGCTCGCAGAGCAGAGCCAAGCAAGGCCAGATGGCTCTGCAGCCATCGGGGACCGCTCCCGTCCAGCCAGGCCCCACTTTAGCTGTGCAAACATTTCTTTATCCCAACAAGACAATTAAACCCAGCAGCATGAAAGGGAGCATCCGTGACAGTGTTGGGAGTGAACAAACGGCAAAAACCACACACATCATAGGAGTTCTTGCCCCGCGGGAGAAGAGGGTGGGAGGAAAACCCAAAGCAGCTGAGCGCATCATGGGGCTAGATCAGGGCAGTCAGGACCTGAGCAGTCAAGATACAGGCAACCCTCTGACCCCTCTTTCTGGTCAGTGGCTGACCCTTGTTCACACTGGTCATCTGCTCCAGCTGCAGTCCAGAGGTGGAGCCTGGGAACTAATTTTCCCTGCCTACTCCAATCCCAGAACCCCTGGAAAGTACCAGCTTTATCTCACCCCTCTGACAACTAACTTCCAAGTTGCCTTTGGCCTAGGTGGGCTAGGCTGATTCTTAAGACATAAGGTTTTCAATTCAATGGCACATGTCTTTATAAAGACACATCTAGAGTGCAAAATACTATCTCCAAATGGCTTTTGGACCTGGGGCTGACTTTTCAAATGTATCAAAGATACATCAAGCAAAACAGACAGGAGTTTCTGGGAGATCTCAGGTTTCCTGCCTACCTGTGAAAGTACCTGGCCACAGGAAGGTCCAAAGGGGCGAGGACCAAGCAAAACCACTGATGGGCAGCATCAGTGCCCTTTCCTGGGGTGAACCAGAAAGCTGGGCCAGTCACAGGCCCCATGTGCAGTTCTCTCAGGCCTGGGTAAGCATGCATGTTGACCAGCTCCAATTCATTGGGATTAGATTAAAAAAAAAAAAAAAAGGCTAGTCAAGGATTGTCCAGTCAGACAGGAATCTGGGGATGCACATGACAGGTCCTAGAGTACACACTGGGAGAGTAATAGATACACGGATTCTAGAACCAGGCAGCACGCAGGACTTACCTTCCCTTTTGCAGTAAAGTTTCCTTAATGAGGAATGTTTATTTTAAAGGCCCTGGGAAACACATCTATAGGCACTTCATATGTAAGACACAACATAGGCTATTCGTAATTGGCCCATAAATTTTCACGTCACTTCCCTGGACAAGGTGCCTTGGGGACTGTTCAGGGAATGACAATAAACGGGAGTTACCTCAGTCCCCTTCCTGGGGAATTATGAATCCTCCACGAACAGCTTCTCACAAAAACACTTCTCCGATTTTCCTGGACAAGTAGGTCAGTTGTGCTGAGCAAAGGCCTCCTTGTTCCACAGGGCCCAACACCTACCTTGGCATCACCTGTGAAACCAGGTGGGTAGATAGGCAAACACACTGGAATCACCCACTAGAAGAGAGGGCACTTAACCCAAATAGCTACACTTGTGTCTTTTTTTTTCTAAGCACATTTAATCACAAAAGAAATTCTGCCTATCAGCACTCCAGTTAAGGGCTGAACACGTGTGCATTACACCATGTCTGCAGGCGTCTTTTTGAAAGGCATGTGGACATATCTGCATATGGATGCAAAGCATGAGCAGGGGTGGCCGCCGCAGTAAAAACTGTCAGTGTTTCCATTATAAAACCAATTTCCAACAACCTAAAACGCAGTCAGAAAACTTCTATACCCAGTAAGAAACATGCACACCCATGCTCACCCCCACCCCACCTAGCAACAAAAACTAACATATTATGAGGCTAAATTATCATTTAGGATTTTTAATATTATATTTAATTAAAACTTTAAAAAACACTATGAAAAATATTTGTCTGATGAGAGCTAAAAAGAAAAAAGTCAATCATCTCAAAAATTCTAAATTTTAATAACTGACAAGCCTAAAATATACATGACTCAATTTGGCAGTGTGGGCACATGTATGGCATCCGGTGCCTGTACTCTGTGGTCTCCCCACCCCCACCACTGCCCCATCTGCCCCTCAGCTCTCTCTCCCTTTGGAAGCAGTCTTGTATACTGTCACTCGATTATCTGAGAAATATTACTTATTTCAAAACCGGTTCTGTAGGGAGGACCCGAAAGGCATCTAGTGGGGATAATCAGGCCTTCTAACGGCCCTTAAATATGTATTTACATAAAACAGACCATAAATATTCTGACACACATTGGTGTATGACAGGAGCCAAGAAAGCTGCAACCCACTTTGTCGTGTGCTCTTCTAGCCTTCCTTGAAGAAAGTGTCTCCTTCCTTCCAAAGCTCAGAATCAAAAGCATAGGTGTGGTCCAGTCCAACTCCTGCAAAGGCAACTATCCCACCTAAGGAAAGGCAAGGGACCACAGATCCAGGGCCACCGCTGGGGACAGACTCCTCTTCACTTGGTGCCTTTGTTTCTGGTTAAAGATTAGTCATAAATGCAACCCTAACAATCTGGGTGTGTACAGTACCCTGTGCTCCCAGACCTTCCTACAAGCTTGCTGCCTGTGTACCAGAAAAAGAACACAAAGTAACGGAAGGATATTTTAAACAAAAGAAAAGAGGATTCCAATTCATATGACAATTTGAAATAAAGAAGTTTCCCCCATCCTTCTGATCAGAATCCCATTAATTTCAAGGTCAGAATTCCATTTCACTTTGGGAGACAGACTCATTTAATTTTTCTCCACCCAGGCGTATTCCTGTGTGAGGGATCCATCTCCATGGGGGATGGCACCACCATACAATGCAAACCAGGGAAACAGAAGAGTTATGGCTTTGACACTCGGAGGGGAATGGATAGCCACATCTATGGGCCCTGACTTGACTAACAAGCTTCCTCTGCTCTGGGAGTGTGACACACGTTTGAGGTAAAAATGATAACAAAATAGAGACAAGCTGGGCACATGGGGTGAGAAGAAAGGCATCTTGATCTCCAAATGGGTACCACATATTGGTTTTGAGAGGATTTCATTTTCAACTTAGACTTGGAGAGAAAGGTGGGGAAGAACTGGTCACACCCGAACTCAGCCAGGAGTTCACCACTCAACAAATGAAAACTGAAACAAAACAGAAAACCAGGCCAACACAAGGCCAAACACCTGTCCAACAGGTAAGCTCAAGAAGCACGATCGCAGCACACAGTAGTCAACAGGAAGTGAAAAGGTGATAGCTGGAGTGCCAGTTTCATGGCAGGTCTGCTGACACTGACGCGAAGCTGCAGCCTTCTCCCTGAAGTGGGGAGGTCTCTGGCTTACAGACATTGACATAAAAAGACACACTCTCACCATATTTCAAAACCAAAGAGCGATGGATTTACAAGGCAGGTTGATTTTATGGTGACTTTTATTGAAAAGGTACGCTGGGTGTAGGCAGATGCCTTTTAGCACAGGAAAGTTAACACAGTGCCTAATTCAAGGAGACAGCCTAAGGAAGCAAGGCCGACAGGGGAGAAAGCAGCAACATCTCTATTACTCTCCTCGGCATCATAAAGAGAAGAGAAAAAAAAAAATGGTGTTCGAGATGGTAGTTATAGAGAGGACAGAAGTGGGTGTGGGGGGGTGCACACACATACACACACACACCAAAAAAGAGAGAGAGAGAGAGAGATGTAGTTTTCTTAAGAAAATAAAATGCAGCAAATCTTAGAACAAAAGGTTGGATGGAAAAACATTCTCAGTTCATAAATTCTCACCAGGTTTGAAGAAAACCGTTCTGTCTACCAGCAGCCCCAGAGCTTCAAAACACAATTATTTTTTGATTATATCGGAGCAGAAGATTTCAGGGTTCTGCCCTTCTAGTCTACAAGTTCCCAAGAAAGGTTAAGTTCCAACAATTAGTGAATGTAGCCAGAACCTACCAGGGCTTGGGAAAACATGAGAAAAGCCATTTCATAAGCAGAAATTAATAACTCTTGTGAACATCAACCATGGGACAGGCACACGGGTCAGCTATATCTAGTCCTAAAAGCTAGCCCCAGGGTAAGCATCCAGCAAACCTGTCAAATCCCAAGAGAAGCCAGCTTTCCAGCTTTGTGATTGCAAGGAAAACATAGCTGCTTGAAATACTTTATGGTGACTGACGACACCTTTGTCCTTCTGTGAAAAATAACCTGATACAGATAAGAGCTGAGAGTTGAGGAAATATAATCACATGTGGTCTGCTGGCTATGAAACAGCAGAAAAAATGGAAAAAAAAAAAAACCACTATCATCAAGGAACCATATGGAGAGAGCAAAGAGAGGCAGAATGGACAAGTTTCCTTGAGCCCCCCAATTCCCTAGGAACCTATGTATCTATGACACCTTCTTCCCTCCACAGTCTCCAGAGAAGCCAGTCAGGCCTGGTACTGAGACCAGCTTGCCTTTAGCGACCATCAGAAAACCTGAAAGAACTGTATCATTGATCATTGAAGAGAGGTAAGTAAGCATTAACCATCACAGCTATCACAAGGGACGCAGTCAGCCTTTCCCAGCACCAGGAGCATGTGCAATGCTGCCAACCTGTTGAATACTGCAAGGCAGGCTTATTGAGGGTGGACAGGGGTCTCCAACCAAAGTACTTACATCTGTCATTCCGATCCTCTGGGCTTGACGATGTTTCCCGGTCAGAGATGAGGCCAGATACAGCAAAGATCTTCTTCCCTGTGTCATCAACCTTAAGTGAACCGGGGGAGCTGGATGGCAGCTGTGTCCCAAAGTCATATTCCTTGCCATCTGCATCTGAGAAGCGCAGGTGGGGAGACTCTGTGTCATGGCAGTTCTTGAGTCTCTTGGCTGGCGTAAAGGCTGACTGGTAGCTCTCCCGGTCCTCCGTAGAAGCAAAGGGACGGAATGCCCCCACACCACTGTGGTTTAGCATACTGATTGGGGTGCAATCTAGATTTGGGGGAGCAAACTGAGGGTGTAGGTGTAGTAAAGAAGGAGGAAAATCACGATTGGCAAAAGTGCCTGGCACCCCACCTTGCCGATGATACATAGAGGCAAAGGTGTAGGAGCCATTAGTGAAAGGAATATGAACGTCCTTGTCTACTGAGACAGGTACACCAAAGGGTCGAGGCTGCTGACAAGGGATGGAGGCATCCCGGCTGGCCTCGGCAGTGGATGCCAAGACCATCAGTGCTGGGGATGCCAGAGGGTTGGGAAGATAAGATGAGTTCTCCATCTTGAAGGCTGCCCGGTGTAAGTCCATCGGAGTCTCTTTGGATGGCCGGTGTCACACAAGAAGCAGTCTTCCCTGGGAGGGAGGCCGACCTGCACCTTGGATCAGGGCGAGGATTATTACTGGGGAATCATGCCCTTCGAAGACCTGCAGAAAGAGCAAAGAGGGAAAAAAGAGGGGGGAGGAAAGTCAGGGGGAGGTAAAAAAAAAAAGGGAAACCCCAAGTGATTGAAACACCATCCTTCTGGCTTACAGATGCTCCGGCAAGAGACACCACAGGCTTTAGGAGCCAGTGGGCAGCAGCAGCAGACCGTTTTCATTCAGGAAAATCAATAGACAACTTACTGTGATGTACGCGTAGCTGACTTTGGTCCCTACACGTTCCGGGTGAAATGTGCCTGAGCCCAGCAAAGAAAAAAAAAATCATAAAACCTCCAAATACAATATTCCCTGAGCAAATGAGCTTTGGAAGGCCAAGTCACCCAGTAGATTAGGTGGTAGTGGTGGGGGTGTCTATAGTTTAAAGGGCTTCCACCTGCGAACACCATTCATGGCAGGCTTGAGGTTCAGAGACCAGGCTCTACCTATAATATGCCCCATATTAATAATATCTTTCCTCATCCTTATACTGATAGTTCCCAATGTCACACACGTGTAAACCATGACATGGGCATCTGTACATATGTAGTTGGTACAGATTGTATGTGTGGTTAAATCACACACATTGGCTAATACATACACATACATCTTCATGTACCACCCACGTCTGTCTCTAGAAATAAGTACTATGTGAACAAATAGCTGATATGTTATTTTGATGCACAACCCCCTCAATCACATAGACTTCCTATTTCTTCCTTCTAAAAAGAAACACCACCATCATCAACACATGCCTGGCACCTCTGATGACTCTTTTTAAAAACATAACTGGTGCCTTTGGCATATGCTCTTTTCCAGGGCAGCAAAACCAGATTAGTGATTTTGGTTACTACAGCAGTCATGCTTAAGGAAATTTGTAAACTGCCTTGGATTTACCATTAGCATTTAGAGCAAATATCTGATTATTTTGTTCAGTTTATTGGCCCAGGCAGAGTTGATGTCCAATAAAGGGCCCCTAGAACAAAGTAGATTTCAGGGAGACCTCTTCCAGCTTCCCTTATAAAATTAGGCTGTACATTTTCATAGCCACTGATTCGGTTTCTAATATACGAAGTGGGAGAACTATGATCAAAAGGCAGGGTACCATCAGATGAACAGCAGGACTTGCCAGCTTCCAATCTACAGTCTCAGTGGAAACTGAACAGAACTTAAAAGTATAATCCAAACTACCATCTGTTACATATTATAAATTGAGAGTCATGTCAAAAATAAAACTGGTCCCCTCCCTTTAAGAAGCCCACCTCTGCAGTGGACCATCTTTGGTATTCCCTCAAGCAGAAAACGCTCAGTTAAACTGCCAATGAATCCCCCCTGCTTAATGCACTGCAAGGAGAGTATTGCCTTCTCTCATCCTGTAGCAGGCATGTCAATGGCTGTTGTTAATTGGGAAGATGAGTGGACACCATCAGACTGCTTCCTCATTTGGCATCTCTCCTTATAGACATCATTGCTAAATTACCAGATTATGTATCTCACATTAACGGATTTTTCTCTCTTCCAAATTTTAAATAACTTTCCTGTCAAGTTATAGCAGTAGGGAATGGTCTGCCAAGGACAGCCAGATAGCTTGACAAGTCTAGGAATTCTGTTCTTGGCTGTTTTCAAGTTAGATTAATGGTCCCACAACATGGAGGCCCTGAAAGTGGGTCTAGGGCTGTTCCAGGAGGTCTACACAGCACATCACACCAGGACTGAATAACTAACTGTGTGCCTACCAAGCCACTCACAGTACATGAGGCTTGCTGGAGAAAAGGGCAGATATAACACTCCAGGGGTGAGGGGAGGAACGTTTCTTCCCCAAAATAACTACCCCTTCCCCAGGATTCACTTTCCATTTTACTTCCTAGATCACCTCATTATGTTAAATGAGTTTCATAAATTAGTGATCTGTCGACAGCACCGGACACTCCAATAGAATGTGGTGAATCACTCAAACCTGGGTATTCATTTGAAAACTTCATTATACTGAAAATAAATCAACAATATTTTTCCAGGCCACATCTCTTCTACTCCACTATGTGGGCGTTGGTCTCTGCAAGGGAGGAGGGGCATTTTTTTCTTTTTCTTTCTTTCTTCCCCCTCCTCACATTAACAGTATAGATGAGGCTTCAGCAGACCACAGCCATTATGAAAATCTATAGTTAATACACTCCCAATGTCAAAATGTCATGGGTTTAAACACAGAACCCAAAATAAGAAAACTAACTGACCCTCTTAATTAAAAAAATATGGATTGTAAGATAATCAGCTTGATGGCGCATTTGGGTGGCCATGAAGAACTGGTCAGAGAGAAAGTAACTGGTACTTTTCTGCCTCTATGCTGATTTTTTTTAATTTAGCACTTCGTGCAAATCCAGATTAAAATAACTCCAGCTATTGATCTGAGCAGTGGAATTGACATTAATTTTAGTTCACTTCTCACTTTGCAAAGGGATCAATAGGAAGTAATAACAGCTGACATCCCCACTGAAAGGAGGAGAAAGAAGGGCCGAAGACAGAAATCGAAAAGCAACCAAATAAATCATCAGCTACTTTTCCACGGCATCAGACAAACTCCAAACAGATTGCAAAAAGTCTTTGTTGAATTAACTAAACAAGGAGGAGGGATCAATCCACGAAGCTAAATAAATTGTCCGGCAGGCAGTGAGGTTGGACAGAGGGACCAACAAATATTGAGTTTTTAAAATTTCAAATTCTTGACGTGATGGGTCTGGTTCAGTTCTGTATGTGTGGGAATTGGTTTGTTCCGTACACCGATCTTGGTTTAAAGTGGTTACAAAACGTCGGCTAACTGAATAATTAGTGAGATTACTAATTGCGTGGTTAAACATGCCAGAACCAAGACAAATGAAGAAGCTGGCTCTTAGAGTGTGCAATTATCTGATGCTGGGCTGGTGCGTAGCGGTCCGCGCTCTCCGATGCAAACTAGCCACTTTCGTGTGGAAAAACCTAAAGCCAGACAGAAAGTCCCAGCCAGGGAGCTGTCTCCCACCCCTGCCTAGGGTCGGGCCTCTTCACCCGCTCTGGAGATGGTAGGGCAAGGAAGCCATGTCGCTGCTGCGGCTGCTGCTGGCTGTTGAGAGCCAAACCCACTTGGAAAAGACTGCCACAAAGCAAGCTCTTTCCCAGAGCCGAGCTCAGGGCGCCCACCAAACCAGGACTCTGCTGGCAATTAAAATGCACACGCAACGCTCCTCTGCTTATTACAACAGGTGACATTTTTGTGGTCTCTGAACTATTTCCAAAAGCCATGACTTAAAATAATAGAACAAATTAAACGATATTTTTCCTTTGCATAAATAAACTTTTAAAAAATTAACAGGCAACTTAAAAAGCAAGGAACAATGGGAAATGAGGCCAGAATAGCGGGGGGTTGTGAAGAATGGAGGAAAGAATTTTTTTAAGTTCACAGACTTCGCTTGAAGAGAATTTACCCGCACACTAAATGCCCTGTGGCTATGTGGAAACACCGCCCCAACAGAAATTTTACCAGCATGTGCTAGGGCTCAGGGACCATAAGGCTAATACAGCTTCCAGGCTAGGGCCGACGCCTGCAATTCAGACCCGGCCGAGTAACCCGTGGCACATTTGGATCTAGACCTAGGTCTTGCTTGGCCATCGGATACGAATCCGCGACAGCCAGACCGATCCCAGAGCATGCATGCGGAAGCGGGGATGCTGAGCGTGCGGGTGCAGATTTCAACCATGAAGAGTCTCAACGCAGGGGTAAAAATAACTCTTTTAGAGAAAACGAGGGGACAAGAGGAGAAGGAGAAACCTCTATAAACTTGGGTCAACGCTGAGCCAAACCCACCACTCAGTGGCCTGACCTCTCTCGCTCTCTCTGTCTTTGTACAAAGACCCCCAAACAACCTCCATTCCAAACAGTTTAACTTTGGGGAAGCAAGGCGCCAGTTCCGGAAAAAACACATGCCGGGGGACCCAGGTCTGAAGGCGCACACTGCCTGGGAGCAGGCGCTGGAAGCATCCTGCTTTGGACCAAAGTCCAAGGACCAGAAACCCCTAAAGCGCCCCGCGGCGCCCCGCCTCGCGGGGTCACCCCGACGCGGTGCCCGCGCGCCCCTTTAGCGGGCAGCCACGGACTCCTCCACTCCGCTCCGCTGCCAATGAAGACAGGTGCGGAGTCGCAAGGCCCTCGCAGTTCCCGGACTGCGGGCGTGGGTGCAGCAGGTAGGGGCTAAGCGGTTGCCCCAGCCACCGCCCGGCCGCAGAACCTCGCGTGGCTGCAGAACAGGTGTGACCCGGCTCGCTCCCGCACAGCTCCGTGGAGCGCTGCTACCAAGTCCTCGGCCTTCCCCCTCCTCGCCCGAAGAGCAGCGGGAGAACTCACGCCACTTAGCCCCGGGCTCTGCCGGCCCTGAGGGATCCGAACGGGAAACGCCCGCCAAGCCTTTTCTCGACGCTCTCTCTGCCTTTACCCCTGTGCTCATTTTCCCTTTGCAAGAAAAGCCCCCCCGGGGGGAGGGATGCAGGGCCCCAGCTCACTGGGCAGCTCTCAGTCTTACTCGCTGCTTCCTCCCAGCTCGCCCCCCTCTCTCTTTATCCCCCCAAAAGCCCCCAGTTGCCTCTTGAAGCCGAGGCCCCAGCAGAGGCGGGAGGTAGGTCGTGGCTGCTGGACATGGTGAACAGAGAGCTCGAGTGGTTTCCCTTTCAGCTGTTTTCTGGAGCAGCGATGGGGCACAGGCTGGAGACCTGGGACGACTCAGGCCACCCAGATAGGACCGCGCCCCTGGCCCTAAGCACTCCAGCCACCCGATGTGCGTCCAGCTCTCGGCCCAGGCCCGGAGCCTTGATTGGAGCGGTGACCCGGACCAGAGAAGAAGTGCGTTCTTAATGGGAAAGGAGAATGTGTCTTTTGCTTTCCAACACCCCGAGACCCCGTCACCTCGGGGCTCCAGCACGCCCTGGCGGGCCGCAGTCGCCCCGGGCCTCGAGCTCTTGCAGGGGATACTGTAGTGCAGGACGAACCTCGCATCCCTAGATGGCCTCACCACCGTGGGCGGCCTCGCCCGGGGGGCCATACGGAAGCTCTCCGCCCAAGTTTGTTGTGCCCTGGAAGAAAAGCCTTTCTCTTACAAAGCACAAAGGCGAAACGCCCAGGCCGAGCCCTGAAAAGCCCCGGGTTGGGGGTGGGGGGCCGGCGGGAGGCTCCGGAGAGCTGTGGCTGGACCAGGCTCCGGGCGGGTGAAGGTCGCTCGGCCCCGGGGTGACGAGCGCGGCGGCGGTGGCCGCAGAACTGCAGCAACCGGCATGCTCGCTGAAAAGTTTTGCGCTCAAGTCGGGAGAAGAGAAATTGTTAACTCAGTTTAAGGCAGGTCGAAGATTAAAAAAAAAAATACAAAAAACAAAAAACAAAAACAAAAAGCAAAGCGCCCGATTTTTGCAAATCGTCCTCGCGCCTCGCTCCTTAGAATAGCTGGAAGAAGGGATCCCCACACCCCCCACACACACACACACACAAATCCCAGGAGACCAGCACGGATCGCTCTACTCCGAGGCCCGGCCAGTCCAGCCCAGCGGAGCAGGGAGTTCAAGGGTAATATGTAGCTCGGTTCACCTCAGTGGCAGCACCTGCCTTCTTCCTGAGGGCGGAGGATCCCCCCATCCCACCCCCACGCTTTCCTTCCACATCCTTTACACCCGCCCCCGGCAGGAAAAAGTAAGCCGAGGCTCCGAGGACCCCAAGGCTCGAGAGTCTCCCGGATACCCCACCAGGTCCGCAATGTGCTGTGCGGCGGCTGTGATCATTTCTTAACGGATCGCCCCTTTTCCTATCCCGCCCGCCTCCTAAGATGCCCCACTGGGTACCACCTAGCCCCAGCCCCGCTGGAAATCACAGCGGGGTGCACCCGGGAGCCAAGGCAAGAGGGCTTACTCGCGGTCGACCCAAACAAAGTGGAAATGGGGCTTATAAAAAGATGGAGAAGTCCTGCTCCCTTCCCCTGGCTATCCCCCTCGCCCTCCCTACTTGTCCAATTCCAGCGTCTGGTCCCTCCCCCTTGCACCCCCCAAATAAAACACATTAAGGAAAACTCAAGACGGAAAGTTTGAGTGAGGCAGCGCACAGAGCGCGCCGGGCACCGACAGCCAAGAGGCTGGGTCGCCAAGATCTAAGACGCGGCAGTGCAGGTCCCAGTCCCTGCCCCTGTCGCCGGGGAACCGCCCGAATCCCTGGGAGACCAAGCCGGAAAGTTAGCCAGGTTCCTCAGTAACCCGGCCGCCCTGGCGCCCACTCCTCTGGTGTACGCACACGCATCCACACCCCTTTCTAGGTTCCATACTTGCCGTGAAAATTCCTGGGGAGAACGGTCGCACTTTTCAGGACACCGAGGTAAGAAGACGGAGAGTGTGGTGCATGAAAAGTCCCGGGTGCGCAGAGCCGGCGGAGGCAGCGGCGGCGGTGGCGGCGGCAGCGGCAGCAGCAGCAGCAGGAGGCTGGCCCCGGGTTTGTGCTCGCGAGCTGCCTGGGATTGCATGTACAGATCAAGAGACTCGGTTGGTGTGAGAGAAGAGCAGTGCTGCCTCTCAGCGCTGGCTCTAATCAGTGAATGAGCCTCCACTCTCCCAGGGACTCGGAGGCGCACACACACACACGCGCGCGCGCGCACACACACACACTCACACACACATGCACGCACACATTCTCTCACACTCACACACATACAGGCACTCTGAGCACTGAATACATTAGGGTACTAAGGGACTCTGGGAAATGGAGTCCAGACCCCGGGCACTCCGGGAGAATAGACCTATCTGCCCTCACTAGAACGCTGGATGGTCTTAGGTGGCCCACCCCAGTGGCAACTACACAGGTCTTTTGCCTTTATTTACCTCTCTCCTCCTTACCCTCCGGGGATTTCTGAATGAGTGGTTGGTGCGCGATTCTTTCTTGAACCAAAGTGACCAAGAGGAAATGGGTAAATCTTTTAAGACTGACGTCAGGGCTGCTCTCTGACCACCAAACCTTGGCTCCATTATAAAACTCTACCCTTTTCCTGTAAGATCTACCTGCTGTTTAGTGCTTCGAATGGTACTTTGGGTCTTCGCCTGTAAAAATAAAATTATAAGTGAATATGAATAAAAGCGACTTTTAGAGAAAGAGGGAAAGGCCTAGTTTAACACCCAGATATGTGAATAAAAAATTTTCACCCATGTTACTGATGTTTATACTATAGCTATTTTTTCTTCAAATTGTTTAATTTATCAGGCACAAAAGATATATTGGGGAAATGGACATAGAGCTAATGAACCTTCTTGGAACCAGGCTATGAGACTAAATGCCTTTGCATAACCTCGTTTAACTCTTTTAATTCTGGAGCCAATATTACTAGTTAATAAAAAGAAGAAACTGAGGCTTGAGAGGGTGTTAGGATTAGATCAGGTAGTCCTAACTCAGAGAGCAAAGCCCAACCGAAAGCTAATCCTGGTTTTAGAAATAATTCCTTTGCTTTGTGGCTCAGCTTCTGAAAAGTCAGACTTCTCATCTGGAAAAAAATTCTCTTCCCCTAGGATGCATCAGGATAACCCATCCTGCAAAGAACCTCACAGAATTATAAATGAAACAGAATGGAACCAATGTTATCTTCTTATATGATTTTTATCATCCTTTTTTCTCATGTTTAGCATGTGCCTAAATCTTCCATGTTCGAGTTTGTGTAGAGCCGGGCTCTACGATTGATGCCTGTAATCCCAGCATCAAAGAGACAGATGTAGATGCGGGACTATTGCAAGGTCCAGGCCAGCCTGGCCTATGTAGGGAGTTCCAGGCCAGCCAGAGATAGAAATGAGAGCCCGTCTCAAGCAAACAACAATAAGTTTCTATGTCATGCTGCATTTAAAATATTTAATTAGCAACTCTTTAACTGAGCAACCAATAGGCTCACCTAGAATTCTGTGACCATGACCATGTCCATTCATGGGGTTTAGTTTGCTTAGAAACTTCTAAGTCAGAGCTGGAGAGATGGCTCAGTGGTTAAGAGCACTGACTGTTCTTCCACAGGACCTGAGTTCAATTCCCAGCATCCACATGACAGCTAACAACTATCTGTAATTCAAGATCTGACACCCTTTTACACAGTTATACATGCAGGCGAAACACCAATTCACATAAAAAATAATAAATATAAGTCTTTATCCATATCAATCATGCACTGGCATGATTGTTTTACTAGATTTCTCTTTCCTGTTGGATTATAAAGTCCTGTGGCAAGAGCTATATCTGTTTTATTGGAGATTATCTCCTTAGTACCTAACAATGTCAGTATATGAGAGTATTAAAAATGAACGAGTATGCATAGTAATGTGCAAGATCATGGATTAGAGAAAGAGAGAGAGAATCTCTGTCCATAAAGAACATCTAGAAGAGGACCCAAAGAACAAACAAGCTGGAAATCAGAGACAACTGCTTCAATTAGGGTGGCCATATATCTGTTGGTCTGAGAAAAGTTTAATCATAAGAGGGCCACTATCACTAATTATGTTGGATTGAGAAGTGAACAGAGGTGAGCTTGTGCTAAGCATGTCAAATAGCCTAGGAACACAAAATATTTTACTTATTAATTTAGCAAGTATTTACTGAGTCCTCTCCTACAGTATATTTAAGGGACCATGAGCCACTTGCAACCCTGAAACTGAAATACAAAGTGTTCAGTCTCAAGAGATAGGCAGAAGTGGGATACCTCACAATAGGCTTTGTGTCTTAAACTAAGGAAAGTGGGCTTTATCCCAGAGATGATGAAAAACCTTACAGGCTATAATATGGCAGGCTTTGGGTAGGCAAAATAGAGGTAAACAAGACAGGGAGACTAACTATAAACTGTTGAGGTAAAAGTTGAGAAGACCCTGAAATAAGATTCTGGGCCAGTAAGCAATGGAGAAACAGGAACTATCATAGAGAAATCTAAAGGCAGAATCAGCCAGATTGAACCACTTTACCTCAGGAGATAATAATGGAAACACTTGCTTGGGTTGTAGTAGATAAATATCTCAAGATGCTGCTCATCCTGTTTGCTTTTTTTTTTTTTTTTTTTTTTTAATTGAGGCAGGATCTCACTCTGTAGCCCAGGCTGGCCTGATCAAACTGATCTCCTGCCTCAGCCTCTCAAATTCTGGAATTGTAGACATGCAGCACCACATCCATTTTGGTTCTTTGTATTTTAACATTCAGAACTGTTAAAAAGTCTCCTTCAGATCAACTTGCACAGTTCCCCTAAAATCCAGGTCAGATCACCATCTTTTTGCATGCTGAAAGACAGCACAATATCTTATTCTAGATGGTTATGAACCAGCCTGTGGTTGCTGGAAATTGAACTCAGAACCTCTGGAGGTGCAGCCAGTGATCTTAACCTCTGAGCCATCTCTCCAGCCCTTCAGGTCACAATCTTATGGGGGGACAACCCATAAAAAGCCCTATGTCAGCTCAGGCATCAAGCCAGACATTTTAGTAGTACAGTGTTCTGCACTGAGATGCAAATATTTAGAAAGAATACTGACTGTCTGTAAGGACAACATAATGAAAAGCTTAAATGCAAAACAATAGCAAAAAATGTACAATGCAAAACTGAACATGTAACACCACGGTAATTCATAGGTCACATGTTTGGCAACCTCGGCTGTCCAAAACACAATGAGGCAGGAAATAAGCAAAAAGAGTCCCAGAATAGCCAAAATAAACATTACAAAGTCTATGCACTAAAGTTAATACATTTTACTCCTAGGAGAACTCCACGGGCCTTCACTTGGAGCTGATTTACTCTTTCTTAGGTACAATTCTAATAAGCTTGATTATTTGGCTTTCCCATTTAGAGACGATTAAGATTGTCAAATTAAAAGGGGGCAGCCATTAAAGAGAATGAGATAGACTCAGATGGACTGCCATGGAAGGAGGCCTATGATCTACTCTCAAGTGAGAAGTCAAAGAACAGCGTACATAGCATGATGTGGTGTGTGTAAGTACAATGGGTGCACACCCCTCCACGTACAAAGGCCCAAACTGAAATACTCTAAGCTAACAATGATTATGCCCAGGCAATGGCAAAGTGGATACAGGTTTGTATATGTCCAAAGGGCACAGGAATAAAGAGAAGACTTCAGCTCTCTGTGTATATGCATGTGAATTCAAGTGCATGTATGTGTTTGTACAAATGTATGTTCTTTTATAGAAGAGTGTGTGTATTCAGGCCTGTAGAGACCAGGAAAGCCTCACTGCTTCTGCCTCCTGAGTGCTGGGATTAAAGGAGTTCCCACCACTGCTGGGTTTTATGCTCCATGTCTGTTCTCAATGTACTTGCTCTGGTACTACCTTTTGTATACTTTGTAATGGATATTCAAATGACCAAACTAGTGTATTTGCATTGGAAAGAAACAGGAAAGCATGAAGCATGAAGCCATGGGGCTGGGGAGATGGCTGGATAAAGTGTCTGACACTCAAGCCTAAGGACCTAAATTCCACCACCCTCAGTATCTGCATAAAATACCCAATGTGGTGGTGGTGTGTAACGTTTAGTCACCCCCCTACCCCTAGCCCTGCCCCCCACCCTCGCACTGGGAGGCTGAGACAGAAAGATCCCTGGGCCTCACTGATGAGCCAGCCTACCCTAATCTCTACCTCAAAACTTAGGTGGGTGGTGGGGGCTGGAGACTTGGCTCAGTGTTGTCGCTCTTTCCTGGAGCACCTGGGTTCAGTGCCCAGCACCCCTGCCACAGTCATTTACACTCCAGCTCCAAAAGATACAAAGCTCCATTCCTTGGTATTTCCCACCCCCTTCCTCTCAGCTACCTGCATGGCAGAGATTCTGTATAAATATTGCCTGTTACAATAAAATAGAAAGAGGATTTGAACAGAAAAAAAAAAAAAAAAAAAAGATACAAAGCTCCATTCTGAATTCCACAGGCACCAGGCATTCACACAGTGCACATACATATGTGTAGGCAGAACATTCACACACATAAAATAAAATAAATGGAAGCCAGGCATGATAGCACATGACTTTAATCCCTGCACTAGAATGGGGAGTGGGTGGGAGTGGGATAGGGTGGGGGAGGCAAAGCGGATGGGTCTCTGTGAGTTTAAGGCCAGCCAGCACAGTCTATAGAGTGAGTTCCAGGACAGCCAGTAGAAGACAAAAAAAAAAAAAAAAAAAAAAAAAAAAAGGGGTATATGGTGCCTGAGAAAGAACCCTGGAGGTTGTCTACCCATGTACAGGCCTCTACAGGTCTGCATATGTACATACACTCTTCTATACAAGAACATATTCTTGTACAAACACATACATGCACTTGAATTCACACACATATACACAGAGAGCTGAAGTTTTTTCTTTAGTCCTGTGCCCTTTGGACTATACAAACTTGTATCCACTTTGCCATTGCCTGGACATAATCGATATTAGCGTCTTTGATGTGAAGGCAAAAAGGACATCACCACTTACAACATAACACAACCCTGATATTTTCAGGGGCATGTCAACACACAACACATTATACATTGTATAATTGACTTTAGAAAAACACGTGTGTGAAAATTTTAAAAAGGAAATTGCCTTCAAAATGAGGGCTTGATACTTTAAGAAGCACATTTCAGTTGTTTATAAAATAGAGTGATGCCAAGCTTGGTAGTGCATGCCTTTGGGGCCAGCCTGGTCTACAGAGCAAGTTCCAGGATGGCCAGCACTACACAGAGAAACCCTGGAGAGAGAGAGAGAGAGAGAGAGAGAGAGAGAGAGAGAGAGAGAGAGAGAGAGAGAGAAGAGTGAACACACACATGCATACATCATATCAGTCCCTAACAATGAGAAGTAAAGAGCTTCCATTGTTGCTAACTGCTTTTGCTTTTGAGAAAATTTTTCTCTACATACACTAGGTTGGCTTTGCATTTGCAAACCTCCTGCTTCAGCCTCCTAAAGACTGGGGTTAGAGGTGCGTACCATCACTCCCAACAAAGACACTATTTTAAGTGAGAGCCGAAGTGATACAGAGCATGAAATGGTTCTCAAACTCAATATTCAGTAATTGCGTCTTGAGTATCTACCAATTGCCAGTCCCTAGGAATGCAGAAGTAGATTAGACACTCCCTGTTAGAGGCACTCCAATAGTGGAGATGGGTTTGAAAATGTGTACGTGGGGTGCACTGTGAGTAGAGCTGTCATGAAATTCTGAACAAAGCTTGGAGGAAACATACAAGGAGAAAAAGCTAACTCAACCTGGAAACCTTTCATGAGTTATCAACAAACATGGATATTCAAAAGGTAACTACTCTATGAGACAATAGTTATGCTTCATTAAACATAAGTGTTGTGTGGGGCTGGAGAGATGGCTCAGCAGTTGAGTGTACACATTGTTCTTACCTTTGGTTCTTAGCACCTACATCTGGTAGCTGACAACCACCTGTGACTCTACCGCCAGAGCATCTGATGCCCTCTTCTGGCCTCTCAGGGCACCACATTCATGTGCACAAACCTACACACAGATTTAAATCCATGCACGTAATTAAAAATGACAATAAACAAAACTCTTAAAAAAATAAAAAGGAAGCTAAAATGACTGTTGTATAGGATGACATTTTAGATAGACTCTGAATGGGAAGTGTACTTCAGAACAAGAAACAGCATATGCAAAATCATGGAGATATAATGTTTCTTAGAGTTTTGTTTTGTTTTGTTTTGTTTTTTTTAAAAAAAACTTTATTTATTTATTTGCCTTGGTGTTTGCCTGGAACTGGAACTACAGACAGTTGTTAGCTGCCATGTGGGTGCTGGGAATCGAACCCAGGTCCTCTAGAAGAGCAGACGGTGCTCTTAACCGCTGAGCCATCTCTCCAGCCCCTTTCTTAGAGTTTTTAGATAGTACATCTAAAACTTTTCTGGCAGACAGAGGTGATGATGAGTATTGGTTGTGTAAGGTAAAATCTAAGCCATTTCGCATTTGGAAATTATGTATCTATTTTTATCTTGAAAAAGATAATTATGATTAAGTATACCCCAGAAACATAAGGAACATAAGTAAACATGAGGAACATCAAGCCAGCACTTTTTTTATTCTTGTGTGGGATGTCAAATAATCCAGGGAAACCTGATCTTAATTTGAAAAATAAAGGAACAGAAATTACAAAGGTGGACAAGATGGTGAAGAGTCACTGATGGGTGGCTAATCTCAGGTACCAGCATGGATGGATCTGGAATCAGCTAAGCTGCTGGCTACATCTGTGAAGGATTTTACAGGTGGAAAGACCAACTAGGAACATGAGTGGCACCCTTGGGTGGCAGCCAGACAAAAGGTGGTCCAAGAGAGAAGCTGTGCTTTGTATTTCATTGTCTTCATATCTTACTGGTGAGTTCTGTAGCTGGAAGTTTTTTTGTCTCATCCAGGCCCCTTAGCCTGGAAAAAGTTTTCCCATCTGTGATCCTGCCTCTAAACTTTGACAAAATAAGCCTAGATGCTCCTTCAGGTTCTGCTTTGCAGAAAAATTGCCAGACATTCTTCAACACACACACACACACACACACACACACACACAGACTAAAAACTATGCCAAAATTGACAGAACAATTCTTCAGATTTCCTGCTTCACTAAAAAATATGCCAAAGACTCTAGGCCTATAGGCTAAAGATAAATGCCCCATCGTTTTACAAAAGACTTTGAATGACTGTCCAGATAGACAGATATCATCTCTATCATTTCTAGATTTTAAAAGTTGCTTGCACTTCCTGTTTACTCAGATAATATTATATCCTTCTGTGGACTTTGATATAGTTAAAAATAGATAGTTATAGGACTGGAGAGATGGCTCAGAGGCTAAGAGCATTGATTGTTCTTCCATAGGTCCTGAGTTCAATTCCTGGCAACTACATGGTTGCTCACAACCATCTATGATGACATCTGGTACCTTCTGTATACTGTATACATAATAAATAAATGAATCTTTAAAAAAAAAAGTAGGCGGGGAAATCAAAGCATAGATAGGTGAAAGAGGACAGAGTCAGACAGAGATATGATCCAGCCACTCGTGAAGCAACAAGATGTAACAAAATAGGTAAGCCACGGGCCACGTGGCAGGACAGATTAATGGAAATGAGTTAAATTAAGATGCAGGAGCTAGCCAGAAATATGCCTGAGCCATAGGCCAAACAGCATGAAATTAATATAAGCATTTGTGTGTTTCTTTTTTTTTTTTTTTTTTTTTGAATCTGTCAATTCTGGTTTAATCACATACCAACTTAAAAATAAAAAGTATCAGAAGAGACAGAAAGGGAGCCCGAAAACCAGAGGGAAGGGTCTCTGAAATAATACCCACACCACCTTAAAATGCAGATACACAGAAAGCGTGTGGGGGTGATACTAAAGTTTAAGGGAAATCCCAAAGGCCCTCAAACTTAGAAAGGGTGGGAACACAGTCTGAATGGCTCTTGCACCTGTGTGATTCAAGGCACCCACTTGCTTGTTCCCAGCAGAGGCATTTGTGTGTTTCTTTGGGACTTTGGGATTGCTGGTCCAAATAAGCAGTGGCAGGTAAGTCCGAACTGTGGGGCTAGTCTGTGCCAGAAACAATATACTATAGCCTATGTCTCAGGCTCATTTTCGACTAGCTCTTATAACTTAATGCAACCCATTTTTTAAAATTTATTTAGCTTTATTTATGTGCATTGGTATGAAAGCGTCAGATCTCTGGAACTGGAGTTACAGACAGCCGTGAACTGCCATGTGGGTGCTGGGAATCGAACCCTGGTCCTCCGAGAGAACAGCCAGTGCTCCCAACCCCTGAGCCACCTCTCCAGCCCCATGCAAACCATTTTTAAAAAAATATTCATTTATTTATTTACTTATTATACAGTGTACAGAAGAGGGTATTAGATTTTATTATAGATAGTTATGAGCCACCATGTGGTTGTTGGGAATTGAACTCAGGACCTCTAGAAGAACAGTCAGTGCTCTTAACCTCTGAGCCATCTCTCCAGCCCCCATGCAACCCATGTTTTATTAATCTATGTCTTGCCACATGCTCCGTGGCTTTACCTGTGTCCCATTACATCTTGCTTTCTAGGAAACAGCCTGTAGCATCTCTCTCTGACTCAGCCCTCCTTTATCTTTATCTCTGCTTGGATTTCCCACCTGCCTCTAAGCTGTCTTGCCATAAACCAAAACAGCCTCTTTATTAACAAATGGTAGGTAATAAAGCATATTCCCAGCATGGAGAAAGACACCCCACATCAGAGTTCATTTACGCCTGCCACTGGGCTGCTGAATAGCCTTTCTGAAGTTCTGACTCAGCCTTCTCAATTTCCAAGGTAGACTAGCTATGTCTCCAGGAATCCTCCTGGCTTTTAGTGCCAGATTGGCACCACTGGTGTTTCCGGTCATGTGAATTAACTCTATCACCTCAGTTCAAAAATAGCCGTTATTAAATGACTCAAGACCATATTGTGGAAGGCAATCTAATAAATCTCCCTTGTGCTATATACTCATTTTATCCATTCTGTTCTTCTAGAGAATTCTTGCTAACACATATCTCCTCTGTCATATGTCTCAACATCCAGCTTACTCCTCTTGGTACTCCAGGACTTTGCTTAGGTATGATCTTGCTCAGAAAGCCACCTTGCCCAGCAGCTCCTTCTTTTCAATCCTGCTCTCCCAGAATTCAGTGCATTTATCTATCTACAACATGTGGTTTTGGAACAGTGAATTAAACTTTCCAACTCAACTAGTAGACTTGATCTTCTTAAAATAGAAATCTGTCTTCATTCAACTGAGTGAATCACATTTAGTATTACAGATTCTAGTATATGATGGGATTAATAGAGGTCAGGACTCGGAAATCACTTCCTGGTCTAGATGCTGGGGTTCTTGAAGGGAGGTGCTGCTTGCCATGCACAGTGTCCCGAATACTAACACTCATTGAAATATCATAATGGGTGACTGAGAAATATGCACCATGAATGAGTGAACAGCTAGGGGAAAAATTCTTAAGACATAAATGACATGATCAGATAAGGATTTAGAAAAATAGCTTTGAAGGCAATGTTAAATATAGACCAAAGAGTGGATAAGACTGGGGGGGCGGATAATAGGGCGAAAGTTACTCTACAAATGAAGCATATAAGTAAAAGAACACCTGTTCCTGGCCAGTATGACCAGATGTTTGTATTTATTTTCAGGGTTGGTCCTATTCGCTAAGGAGTCCCTGATGGAAGACACACAGCTTGCTTATTCTTGAAGCCTTCCCCGTCCTGAACCCCCATCAGACTGGTGCCTTCCTGTACATTTGGAGGTCACAGAGAGCACTGGCTACGTCTTATTCATCTTAGTATCTCCAATGTCTAGGACATGACTGCTCAATAAATGTTTGCTGAATGAATGAACACATAAATTGATCTATTAGTATACTGTACTCCAGCTCTGACCAAGACACAGAGGACTCTACTGATCCCCAGTGTACAGGTTTCTGGATACAGGAAATAGAACAAATAAAGCGAGACTAGATCCAGAGGTCCACCTAGTCCTTGGGTAACACCGGGTAAATTTCTCTCTCTGACCCCTCTATCCTCATTCTGAAGAATAACCCTCATTGAGTGAAAATCAATAAAAGTCATTTTAAGGGAAGTAGGTTTAGAAAAAGGCCCTGAAGGAGAAGAAAAGACAGACGGGAACTTCAGGTTCAACCAATTTGGATTTTTTCTTCTTTTTATGAGAATATGTAAGCTTAAAAAAAATGCTTTTTAACAAGATAAAACGTCTGCTTTTCACATTGTCTTTCAAAATGAATCCACCTCTGCACAAAAACTCATATCCTCGACTCACCCCCAACTCACTGTATTTTTTGATTTTCAAAAAGGAAAAAATAAATTCACAGCACAAATTAGAAATGCTCTGCATCAATAAGAAACTGAAGTAGCTGCGGACAGCTATCAAGACATTCTGCAAATGTAAATGCTTAGACTGGGGAGTCAGGAAATCCAACAAGTGTTGGCCACTTTATGAAGAGACATCGAGAAGACGCTGCAGGCAATGCCCACCCCATACCCCTCCCCCATGGCCCTCCTCCATACCCCCCCATACCTCTCCCCCAAAGACAAAAGATGAGCTTTTTGGGTTTGAAGGAGCTCGAGGGTCTATGATGGTAATACATAATTACAAGAAGTTAAATAAGATCCTACTCATTTATTTATTTTTTTATTTTGTGAGTATTTGCCTGTATGTATGTATGTGCCCAAGAGTGCCTTGTGCCAGCAGAGGTCAGAAGAAGGTATTGAATCCTTTGGAACTGGAGTTACAGAAGATGTGAACCACCACGTGGATACTGAAACTTGAACCTGGGTCCTCTGCAAGAGCAGCCAAAACTCTTGACAGCTGGGCCATCTTTCTAGCCTCTCCCCCAACTCAACTATAATACAGATAAAATGTATTCATGCCATGGAGCAACCCAAACTGCTGACGGCTTTGGAGGCCAGAGAAAGCTATAAAAGCTATATAGATCAGGGCTGGAGAGATGGCTCAGAGGTTAAGAGCACAGACTGTTCTTCCAGAGGTCCTGAGTTCAATTCCCAGGAACTACATGGTGGCTCATAACCATCTATGATGACATCTGGTGCCCTCTTCTGTATAATGTGTATATATATGGAAATATATATACACACACACACATATATATATGGATATATAAAGCTATATGGATTCAAGTCCTTCAATTGCTTTGCAACAAGGTGAGATTGAAAAGTAAGGCATGAGCTGGAGAGATGGCTCAGCAGTTAAGAGCACTGACTGCTTTTCCAGAGGACCTGGGTTCAATTCCCAGCATCCACAAGACAGCTCACAACTGTCTGTGGCTCCAGTTTTAGGGGACCTGACACCCTCACACAGACAAAACACCAATCCACGTAGAATAAGAGTAAACAAATTTTTTAAAAAAGGGTTGAGAGTTGGAAAACGGGTTGATGCTTGTGATGATTCCTTCAAAATGAATGAAAATTGCTTTTTAGCAGTAAATATTCTTCAATCTTTCCCAAGAGCTAGATAAAGTCTCTTTACTCTGCAATAATAGTTGTCTCGCTTTTCGATGCCTCCCTCACTGAGTGTGGCCTAATAAGCAATTATATTTCAGCACCGCTGCATTTTTCTCTCTTTTTCTTTTTAAGACTAGCAAAAGATGAATGCAAGGGTACACATGCACTCCCTTCACGGCAATCGGGCTTAAGACGTGCTTTACAACACTGGACCACACTGCAGAAGACTCCAGTACCGCTATGTTTGGACAACATAGTCCAGTTAAAAGAACAAATTCTATCATTAAGAAATGAAGACATTGACTATGTGAGGCTTGGGGAAATCATATACTTTATTCTTGTAAGTTTTTCACTAACATTGCAAGGTTTTTTAGAGGATTTTGTTTGCTTGCTGTTGCTGGGTTATTTGAGGGGGGTGACACATTCTACATAAAAGTAAATAAGGTAGTTATTGATGAGACAGGCCTTTTGAATATTAATTTTTTTCTTTTTACAGTACTGAGGATCTGCACATGCTAGGACGTATGCCACCATTGAGTGGCATTCCTAGCTTTAAGTCTATTTCTGAGTCATAGAAGTAGGTAACTAATTAAATTTTTCTCTTATTCATTTCTTTTTTAAAAAGCTTGTTTTTTTAAAAGCTTGTTTTTTTAAAAGCTTGTTTTGTTTGCAACAGGTCTTGCTGGCTGTGGAAGTCTGAATAGGTATGGTCCACATGGACTCATGTATTTGAATGCTTGGCCTATAGCGAGGGGCGCTACTAGAAGGTGTGGGAGCAGGTGTGGCCTTTTTGGGGGAAGTGTGTCCCTGTGAAAGCAAGCTTTAAGGTCTCATGCATGCTCTAGCCATACCCAGAGTGACAGTCACTTCCTGTTGCCTGCAGATCAAGATGTAGGACTTTCAGCTCCTGTAACATCATGTCTGCCTTTGGGCTGCCATGACCTGCATGATGATAATGGACTAGACCTCTGAAACTGTCCCTGATTCCATGTAGGGTTGTCATGGTCACGATGTTTCTTCATAGCAATAGAAACCCTACCTAAGACACTGGCCTTAAATTAGAGTTTCTGCTTTGGCCTCCAGAGTGTGAAAATACACTCAGGTGCCACCATTCACAGTGCCTTTTCCCTTCTTGAAAGGTAATAACTTAGCCTTTCATTGAAGAAGATGTAAGCATTTGAAGCAGTAATATCAGGATAAAGTTTGAAGCTAGGCATGGTGGCGCATACCCCGACACTTGCATAGTAGAATCAGGAAGGTCAAAAGTTCAAGGTACCTTAAGCTACAGTGAGCTATAGTGAGACTCTAACTCCAAAAAAATCCAACTAACAAACAGGGAAAGGGCTAACGGCTCATCCTGTGAAAGCATTTGCTGCCAAGTCTGACAAGCTGAGTTCAATCCCCAGACCCACAAAGAAGGAGAGCATTGACTGTCATGGGTTGTCTTCTGACAACACTGCTGTAGCACATACATACGCATGCATAAACATACACACACTATCGTAGTTAGGGTTTTTTTTTTTTTTTTTTTTTAAACTTTATTTATTTATTTGCCTTGGTGTTTGCCTGGAACTGGAACTAGAGACAGTTGTTAGCTGCCATGTGGGTGCTGGGAATCGAACCCGGGTCCTCTGGAAGAGCAGACGGTGCTCTTGACCGCTGAGCCATCTCTCCAGCCCCCGTAGTTAGGGTTTTTATTGCTGTGAAGAGACATCATGATCACAGCAGTTCTTTTTTTTTTTTTTTTTTTTTTTTTTTTTTTTTTTTTTTTTTTTTTTTTTTTTTTTTTTTTTTTTTTTTTTTTTTTTTTTTCATGCTGCCAAGGAGCCATGTTAAGTTTCTTAAAGGAATGGGTAGGAGAGGGAAAAGAGAGAGAGATAAAGAGGAAGAGAAAGGGGGGAGGGGAGAGAGAGCCGATCACAGCAACTCTTACAAAGAAAAAACCATTTAAATAGGAGGTCATGCTTGCAGTCAAAGGTTCAGTGTGTTATCATCACGGCAGAAAGCACAGTGGCAGACATGGTGCTGGAGAAGTAGCTGAGAGTCCTACATCTTGCAGGCAACAGGAAGTTGACTGAGACACTGGGTGGTATTCTGAGCATGGGAAACCTCAAAGCCCACCCCCACAGTGAAATATTTCTACTAACAAGGCCATACCCACTCCAACATAGCCACACCTTCTAATAGTGTCTCTCTCTATGAGATTACATGGGCCAATTACATTCAAATTACACACTAACAAATAGAAATTAAAACAAAAAAATTGCATCTAAGTAATAGTTATAAGGCCTTTTCTTAATTTGCATAGTAGCTAAGACTAAAAAAAAATTGTTCATCATTATCAGGATTAAACTAGGCCTGTAAGAGAATAAAACAAAGTATTTTATCAAATTAAAGGTAATTGGGATTATAAAAAGCTTCTCAATTTTAGAGCTACTAAAATGTGGAAAAAAATACCTTAGAATAGATTACATATAGGTTAAAAAAGAGCTTTCAAAGTTAAAAAAACATAATGAAATATATTCATAAGCAGTACCAAGTGAATGTTTGAGATAAAAATGTTCTCAGAAACTCAGGGGACCAAGAAGTCACAAGGAGCAGCTGGGTGAAGGGAGTCTCCAGCATCTGTGTGTGTGCATCTGTTGAACTAGCTGATTTAACAAGCAAATACATAATTGCTAAAAATAAAAATGAAATCTGGAGGAAGTGGCCAAATTGCTTAAGTTTTTAACCTAGTAAAATATTCTGAAAATGGTAGTTAGGTGCTACTTCTATACCTGGAAAAAGTAAAAATCATACCACAGTGGAAACAAAAATTCTAAATGATTTCTTTGTCTATAGATCTGGGCTCAAGATTCCTGAGCCAGTGGTGTGTCTGTCTGTGTATATCTGTGTCTGTCTGTGTGAGTGTGTGTCTGTATCTATGTGTCTGTGTGTGTATATCTGTGTCTATCTGTGTGTGTGTGTCTGTATCTATGTGTCTGTGTGTGTATATCTATGTCTGTCTCTGTGTGTGTCTGTATCTATGTGTCTGTGTGTTTATATCTGTGTCTGTCTGTGTGTGTGTGTCTGTATCTATGTGTCTGTGTGTGTATATCTGTGTCTGTCTGTGTGTATGTGTCTGTATCTGTGTGTCTATGTGTTTATGTCTGTGTCTGTCTGTGTATCTGTGTCTGTCTCTGTGTGTGTATGTCTGTGTCTGTCTATGTGTGTGTGTCTGTATCTATGTGTCTGTGTGTGTATATCTGTGTCTGTCTGTGTGTATGTGTCTGTATCTGTGTGTCTATGTGTTTATGTCTGTGTCTGTCTGTGTATCTGTGTCTGTGTGTGTGTCTCTGTGTGTGTATGTCTGTGTCTGTCTGTGTGTGTGTGTCTGTATCTGTGTGTCTGTGTGTGTATATCTGTGTCTGTCTGTGTGTATGTGTCTGTATCTGTGTGTCTATGTGTTTATGTCTGTGTCTGTCTGTGTATCTGTGTCTGTGTGTGTGTCTCTGTGTATGTATATCTGTGTCTGTCTATGTGTGTGTATCTGTATGTATGTGTCTGTGTGTTTATATCTGTGTCTGTCTGTGTATATGTGTCTGTGTGTGTGTATCTGTGTCTGTCTGTGTATCTGTGTCTGTGTGTGTGTATATCTGTGTCTGTGTATGTGTGTGTTTGTGTCTGTATCTGTATATGTCTGACCTTCCTAACATGTCTAAGTATTTCCTTACGCTCAGCCCAGGCCAGTCCCCATGTCTCTCTCAGCCCAAAGCCTCCATCTACTCTGGGAACCTACCCTTCCCCATGTTTTCAAACAGGTCTTTGTTCCTCCCTCTTCTGGCCTTATCAACAATAAACCTGGCTTTGTTTTCATCACTGGAAACAAAGAAATTTTGATCAGCTGGATCAAAAGAAGTCTGCCCATGTTCTTATAGCGCTGTGGAGTCAGGACTTGAGGATACTGTATCTCAGTATTACTTGTAATCCATTACTCCTTAAAATCACATCTTCCCCAAATCTAAGCTACCTTTGTCAATGTCCTTCCCCAATCTTCTTATCAATTTGTTTGAGATAGGATTTTGTGCTGGAGAGATGGCTCAGGGTTAGGAGATAGGACTTTGCTATGTAGCTTTGGGTAGCCTAGAACTTGATATGTAGATCAACTCATGGCAATCCTCTTGTCTCAATCTCTCAAATGCTAGAATTTAAAGGCATGTACTACCTTTTATATATCAGCCTGACTGGCCTGGCTGAACGGATGCTTAAATAGCTGGTAAAGCATTATGTCTGGAAGTGTTTGTGAGGATGTTTCTGGACAAGACTAATATGAGAATGAGTATATATAAGATTGAGTGCTATCGTTTTATAGAGACTTGAGTGTTTCCCACAGCTTTGGTCCATGTGTTAAAGGCTGAGTCCTCAGCTTGGTGCTATGGAAGGTTGTAGAAGTTTTAAGAGGACATCTGATGGGAAGAAGTTTGAGAGACTGCCAATGGGGGACCATTGGGATCTCAGCCCAGATTCTGTCCTGCTTCCATTGCCATGACGTGCTTCGCTTGGCCTTTCATGTTCTCTCACCAGGATGTAGTTTTGGATGCTAGCCCCAAAACTACAGACATCAACAAAGTATTGGCATTTAAAAAAAAATTGTAAGCCAAAATAAACCTTTCTTCCTCATAAATTTACCTCAGATATCTATTATGGTAATGGGAAAGTGGCTAACACACTAGTGTGTGAGGGCATTAGACAATCTACAGGCGGTCAGGATGGAATAAAAAGGTGGAAGAAGTGTGGATTTTCTGTCTCTTCTCCTTGATGTGAGACATCTATCTTCTCTTGCCCTCAGACATCAAAATTCCAGGTCCTCACATGTAGCTTTTGAGAACACACAACATTGGCCCTCCAGTTCTCAGAATGAAACACCAGTAGGTATCCTGGTTTTCCAGCTTGCAGAGGGTAAAGGAGGGAACTTCTCAACCTCTATAATCATGTAAATCAATTCCCATAATAAATTCCCCCTTATGCATATATTCTATTGGTTCTGTTTCTCTGGGGAATCTAATATACCCTGCCAATCTTCCCTCATGGGATTACTCTCTCTCCGTTTCTCTTTTCTCCCCCACCCCTGCTGTATGTTAAAATGCAAATCTGGGTTTTTTTCACCATTTGATGTAAGGACCAAACTAGATTAAGCATATAAAGTAAGTGCCAGGCATACAATAGTCACTAAATGTAAGTAGTTGAGATACATTGTTTAATTCAGCAAATGATTTTGGAATAACTGGCCAGTCTTGAAAAATGGGAAAGGGGGGGCTGGAGAGATGGCTCAGCGGTTAAGAGCACCGTCTGCTCTTCCAGAGGACCCGGGTTCGATTCCCAGCACCCACATGGCAGCTAACAACTGTCTGTAGTTCCAGTTCCAGGCAAACACCAAGGCAAATAAATAAATAATAAATAAATAAATAAATAAAGTTTTTTTAAAAAAAAAAAAAAAAAGAAAAATGGGAAAGGAAGGAAGGAAGGAAGGAAAATCTACCACTAACTTAGTTCTTAGACTCAAAGGAGAAAAAAGAAAACCACAAAAACACTTGGAGAAAATATGTAGAAATATTGTATATTGGGGCTGGAGAGATGGCTCAGTGGTTGGGAGCACCGTCTGCTCTTCCAGAGGACCCGGGTTCGATTCCCAGCACCCACATGGCAGCTAACAACTGTCTGTAGTTCCAGTTCCAGGCAAACACCAAGGCAAATAAATAAAGGTTTTTTTTTTAAAAAAAAAAAAAAAAAAAAAGAAATATTGTATAATCTTGGAGATGAAGTAAAGCTTTCAAGACATGTCCCTAAAGCCAGAAGATACCAAATACTAGGTACAAACAGATATAATACTACAAGGACCGTAAATTATACCAAAGGACAACAAACAGATCTTTTTAATGTTTGAGAAGCTAATAACCAATAAAGAAACAACCAATAAACACTTGGGGAAATTCAAATTGCAGACAATTTACAAAATATGAGCTACAAGTGATCATAAAAGAATTATAAACCATAGAAGGAAAATATAAAAAACAGGAATATTTATATGCTGGAAAAATTAGAAAAACTGACTCTACTCATACGTAAAGAAATGGGGTACTTTGGATAATAATATAAATTCGGAAATAGTTTGGCAATGACTTAGTACAATATAAAATGTGTGTGCCTCTTAGGATAGTAATCTCACTCCCAGACATTTGAAGATTTAAATAATTCAAGATAGACGTGTACTAAGAATGTTCACTGCATAATTTATAATAAGATTAGAAATAAATACTTACCAAAACACAGCTCGTGCCTGTAACCCAGAACTTTGGAGGTGGGGGCAAGAGAATTAAGAATTCAAGGTCATCCATATAGTGACTTGCAGGTCTCATGAATTTCATGAGACTCTGGTTCAAAACATAAATAAATATAAAATAGAATTTACCAAGCAACCATAATTTTTTAAAGTGATCTGATGTTTTTCTTAAAGGGGTTAAATTTTACCATTTTAATTGTGTGTGCTGCTATATGCAGCAGAGTCCAGGTGCTCTAAGATGGATGTGCTGGGTTCTCTGGGAGCTGCAATTACAGAGCTGCCTCATGTAGATTCTGGGAACCAAACTCAGGTCCTCTGCAAGAGCAGCAGATGATTGCTAGCTGTCATGTGGATGCTGGGAATCAAACTCAGGTCCTCTGGAAGAACAGTCAGTGCTCATAACCGCCGAGCCATCTCTCCAGTCCCCATGAGTCCCTTCTCTTACAGGTTACATTCTAAAGTCAGAAAAAAAAAAATAAACAAGTGAAGAAATAAAATACCCTGAAGTGGTGGCAAATGTTCTGAAGACATAAAATATCCCCTCTTAAGGAGACTTCCTCTGAGATACCATAAAACAGTAACCAGAGCAGAGGTATCTTTGGTAAACTCTATGGCAGGGTCTCCCCATAAAAGCTACAGCTTGAAAGAAAACTAGGGATTCCTTTAAATACTAGTAGCCGCAACATGTACTGTACAATAAGGGTCAGGTTGCTTAGCCACCAAGACTGTTAATCCAGGATTAAATAAAACAGTCTTCTGATAGTATTAAATTAAGAACACTATACCCAGGCCATGCGGTGGTGCATGACTTCAGTCCCAGCACTCAGGAGGCAGGAGCAGGCAGATCTCTGTGAGTTCAAGGCCAGCCTGGTCTACAGAGTGAGTTCCAGGACAGCCAGGACTGCACAAAGAAACTCACTCTGTCTTGGAAAAAAAAGAGGGGAGGGAATTTCAACTACAAGATTTAAAACATACTTTCCTATATTTTCTCTTACCTCACAATTTCATCTTTTCATTACCTTTTTAGCTATCAGAGTCCTATAAACCAAGATTATAAGATTTAGATGATGGGGCTGGAGAGATGGCTCAGCCGTTAAGAGCACCGTCTGCTCTTCCAGAGGACCCGGGTTCGATTCCCAGCATCCACATGGCAGCTAACAACTGTCTGTAGTTCCAGTTCCAGGCAAAACACCAAGGCAAATAAGTAAATAAATAAAGTTTTTTTTTTAAAAAAAAAAATTAGATGAGGGGAGGGGCTGGCTAGAGTGATGATTCAGCAGTTGAGAGCATCTATATTGAGCAGATCACAACCACCTACTCCTTCAGCACAGGCAATATCACGCCCTCTCTGTCTTCCACAGATACCTGCACACTCAGATACGAACATGCAAATAAATAAAGTTAAACATAATCAGATGATTAAATTCACAGTGAACAAAGTACAAACCAGAATGGCAGCAGATGTACAATAAAGATATAAGCCACAAGAAAGGAAATGTTTGAGACCTTGTTAAAGGCATCCTCTGTCTATAGATACCTGTAAAATAAAATTAGCAAAATGAATGGGGGCTAAAGAGTTGGCTCAGGGGCTGGAGAGATGGCTCAGAGATTAAGAGCACTGATTATTTTTCTATAGGTCCTGAGTTCAATTCCCAGCAACCGCATTGTGGTTGACAACCATCTGTAGTGAGATCTGACACCCTCTCCTGACCTGCAGACAGAACAGTGTGTACATAATAAGTAAATAAATCTTTTTAAAATGCTAAAAAAAATATTAAGAGTTGGCTCAGTGATTAAGAGCTTTTCTTGCGCTTACAGAGGGTCCAGCTTTGGTTCCTAGCACCTTCTCAACCGCTCATCTGCAACTCCAATCCCAGGAGATCTGGCCTTCATAGACATCAGGTATGGAGGCCGTACACATGTGGGTAAAACACTGAAACTTCCTACACATAATAAAATGAATAAAACTTTAAAAAGTTAAAAACTAATGAAAAGATTAGTGAACTGGTACTCTCATACGATTTATAGAATTAGTAATAAATAGAGAAGAATATTTCATTCATATTCAAAATGAGAAGAATGCCAGCTTCCAAACTAGATACATGTAACCCAGATGGGACAGGGCATCTCATCTGCCACAGGAAATAAGTGGCCCAAAGACTCAGGACTGAAATCTTTACGTCCTGACATCTTTTCCCCCTGGGCAGAATGCAGCCAGCTAACGGTTAGTTCTTTGTCTTTCACTACTCCAAGTTGTACTATAGATCATGCTGAAGCATCTTTTTTTTTTTTTTTTTTTTCCAGAGGTGTCATTACCTCGAGTCAGAGAGTCATTCCCAAGGACCAGGAGACTTGGGGCTTCTTCTGTCACGTGTTAATTACGTTAAATTCTCTCAAGAATATCTAGATCGGTGAGCTATGTACAATAACTACCATAGTTTCATCTTAGAAAATAGGACAGACGGGGGCGGGAGGGCTGAATAATACGTAATAGTGATAGTGCATAACTTGAAAAACCAATACTACAAGAGAGTCTCTGAAGACTTTGAAAGCTGGAAATCAGAGACGAAGGGAATGAGGAGGGTGGGCTTGTCAGTATCCTGCTGGTGAAAGCTGGAGCCCAGGAGTAACATAGACTAGGCAGGAAGTGGCCACAGTCGTCTCAACAAGGGCAACTCTAAATTCTAGACCTTCCCCAGCATGCAGCCTAACTCCCGGTGGGCTCATGTCAGATGAATGCTAAGTGGTTCATTTTAATCAGCACAATATTTTTCAAGTGAATTGGTACTTTCAGGGACTTTTAAAGTTTGGAGACCAAAATATTGCTCACCTTGTTAATTTACCAATGCTATTAACTTGGTGCAGCAGTACTTTCCTTGGTACTAGTACAACCGATCATTGAAGATGATTGTAATATAATCCTGATGATGACTTGAGACTGACCTACAGGTAAGCAAAGAGGTTCAGAGACTTTTCACGGACAGAAAGTGACAATCCAGACACAAACTCTGAGATGTGGTCTAGGCACAGCACCATGTGCCCGGAATCCCAGTACTCTGGAAGCATCAGCAGGATGACCAGGAATTCAAAGCCATTCTCAGATACATATTGAATTTAAAGACAGCCTGGGCTATATGAAACCTTGTCTCCAAGGGAAAAAAATAGAAAGAAATAAAATTTGCCATATTATTTTCTGAAAAGTGATAATTATTTTCACTTTAAAAAAATTTTTATTTAGTTTTATTTATGTGCATTGGTATGAAGGTGTCAGATCTCTGGAACAGGAGTAACAGATAGTTATGAGCTGCCATGTGTATGCTGGGAATTGAACCCGGGTCCTCTGGGAGAAGAGTCAGTGCTCCCAACCACTGAGCCATCTCTCCAGCCCCTATTGTCACTTTTATGATGACAAAACTCAAGCCATAGATAAGGTATAATTGTGATCTTTGAATTTCTTGAGCATGCCTACCTATCAGTTAAAATAATATACATAGTGTTTCCTATATATGTAGATTTATTTATAAAATGCCATAGTCAGTTAATAAGTTAAGGTATAATATATTCATATGAAGAGTCATTATGTCTAAATTCATACTTTTTAGTTTATTTATTAGTTTATTTTTGAGACTGGACCTCAGTATGCAGTCTTGACTGGCTGGCCTAAAACTCACTATGCTATATAAACCAGGCTGGCCTCAGACTCACAGAGATCGGCCTGCCTCTGCCTCTCAAGTGCTAGAATTAAAGGCCACTCCTTTCTGCCTGATTTTTTTTTTAAATATTTATTTTATTTTATGTGAATTGGTGTTTTGCCTGCATGTGTAACTGTGTAAGGGTGTCAGATCTTGGAACTACAGATAGTTGTTAGCTGCCATGTGGATGCTGGGAATCGAACTCAGGTCCTCTGGAAGAATAGTCAGTGCTCTTAACCACTGAGCCATCTCTCCAGCCCCACTGCCTGATTTTTAAAGAAAGCAAATAAGTTTATTCAGTCCACTACACACAGTAGTAGGTTTGGCAGTAACAAAGGTCCATTCAGCCAATAATTTCAGAAAGATTGCTGACTTCTTGGGTCTGATGAGCTTGTAGCTGTTCTGATCTACTTATCCACCTAGGAATTGTTTACGCTTACATTTGTTCATTTGCTCATTTTGCTTCTAACTCAGCTCATGTTTCCTGTGGGAATCTTTGTAAACCAAGTCTAGTCTAGGGAGACGGTTAGCTGCAGTCTGTTGACATCATCAGCAAACCACTCCCCTGGGTGCAGGAGAAAAGCATCATCAGTAGCCCTTGATTTGGTGAGGTCCTTAGGAGCTTAGAAAGAAAAATACTCCACAATATGCCTCCTTGTACCTCTGGTTGAGAGCACTTGAGGACCAGCAGGAAGAGCCTTTCCTAGAATTTCCCTTCCCTCCCTAAAGACTGGATCCACCAACAGGAGTACAGTGGCTTTCAGATGTCTCACGGAAATGATATGACCCAGGGAACACCATGACTTATACCATAGGGGAAGAGCCTGAAAGTAAAAGCCTAAAGGGGCTTTATCCCAGACTGTCATCTGTTTTCTGGGCTCCTTCTCTCACCTGCCAACCCCCTGAAACTACCTACAGCCCTCCTGTTCACTCTCTGCTCTGAAGAGGAGACTGAAGTCTCAATCACCTGTCTCTTCTCTAAGTGTGCACCTAGGCATACACCTAGTGTTTTCTCCTGTTACTCTGCCTAGTGCCTATTTATTTTAACAGATAAGGAAAGGTGATTGGGCAAACCTGCATTTCTCTGGGTCCACATCTCCCTTCAGAGTGCATTGTCTCTACCCTGACAGGCAACCGAATGACTTACCGAGTGAGGGTGCGTGTCTCAACCTGTGTATTAATCTGCAAGACCCAGTTTCTTTTTCTCTTCCTCCTCCTTCTCATCATTAGGAATACATATAAATTGTAGTTCATTTATAGCTAGGATTCCCTTTTCTTACCTAAGAAATCATCTTTGAAGAGTACCCAGCCTATAGGATTGCTTCGGATATATGGTCAGAAGTTGATATATGGTCAGAAGTCTTTAAACTTTATTCATTTATTTATTTATTTGCCTTGGTGTTTGCCTGGAACTGGAACTATAGACAGTTGTTAGCTGCCATGTGGGTGCTGGGAATCAAACCCGGGGCCTGTGGAAGAGCAGACGGTGCTCTTAACCGCTGAGCCATCTCTCCAGCCCCCGGTCAGAAGTCTTTAAGATGGCACCACCCTTCTTAATTCAGAGTCTCCCTAAGGAAACTGTACTGAAGAAGATGTGTGTTCACCCTGCCTGGACGTGGGGTCTGGTTGGGTTCTGTTGTTATTTTTTTCAATTCATTTATTTATTATGTATACAGTATACAGAACAGGGTACCAGATGTCATTATAGATGGTTATGAGATACCATGTGGTTGCTGGGAATTGAACTCAGGTCCTCTGGAAGAACAGTCAGTGCTCTTAACCTCTGAGCCATCTCTCCAGCCCTCAGAGGCTTATATTAATTATAGACTCTTGGCATATTGCTCAGGCTCACTACCAACTAACTCCTACAACTTAATTCAACCCATTTTTTTTAAACTTTATTTATTATTTATTTATTTACTTATTTATTTGCCTTGGTGTTTGCCTGGAACTGGAACTACAGACAGTTGTTAGCTGCCATGTGGGTGCTGGGAATCGAACCCGGGTCCTCTGGAAGAGCAGACGGTGCTCTTAACTGCTGAGCCATCTCTCCAGCCCCAATTCAACCCATTTTTATTAATCTATGTATTGCCACGTGGCTCTGTGGCTTTACCTGTATCCTGTTACATCTTGCTTTCTAGGTGGCAGCCTACAGCATCTCCCTGACTCTGCCTTTCCTCTCCTATGTGCTTCTAAGCTGCTTTGCCATCAAAATAGGACAAAACAGCTTCCCTATTAAGAAATGGTTGGGGCTGGGGAGATGGCTCAGCGATTGGGAGCACCGTCTGCTCTTCCAGAGGACCCGGGTTCGATTCCCAGCGCCCACATGGCAGCTAACAACTGTCTGTAGTTCCAGTTCCAGGCAAACACCAAGGCAAATAAATAAATAAAGTTTTTTTTTTTTTTTAAAAAAAAGAAATGGTAATAAAGCATACTCACAGCATATAGAAAGACATCTCACATCATGACACCCATGGCAAAACATCAATGCACATAAAAGTAATACATATATATATGTACATACCACACATATACAATGACTCCATCAATAAGTAATACAGTCAAGCCTATAGAGAATATTCTTGATTAATGATGAACCTGGGGAATGTTCAGCCCACTATGAATGGTGCCACCCATGGGCAGGTGGTCCTGGGCACTATAAGAAAGCAGGCTGAACAAGCCATGAGGAGCAAGCCAGTAAGGAGCACCCCTCCATGGCCTCTGCATCAGCTCCTGCCTCCAGGTTCCTCCCTGCCTGAGTTCCTGCCTTGCCTTCCCTCTGATGGACTGTAATCAGGACATATAAACCATTAAGCCCTCTTCTCCCCAAGACATTTTTGTCCATAGTGTTTCTTACAGCAATAGAAAACAAACAAAAACAGTGGTCTCTGGGACTTCTGCCCACTGGCATGGTAGCATAGTGTGTTTTGTTTGTTTGTTTGTTTGTTTTTAGTTTTCAGGCCCTAGAATTCAACTCTCCTCATTCATACTTTTATGTTGGCAACCATAAAATAAGATGGAATCTCGAATGAACTTGTTCATGGCAGAGACTTTCAGAGGAGACTTTGTGTCACTGAAGGTCTATGGCCCTAAGATTTACCCAGACCCAATTAAGGGCTGGCTTTCCTCCCATGCCTGATACATGATCACACCATCAGGTGTCAGGGCCAAGTGCCTGGTTGTCTCTTCACTGGTGTGGCCACTGCATGGAGCATCTAGGAGGTGACAGGCTAGAAGATGGGAGGAGGCAGGTCTCACCATCCCAGGGGTCAGATGATTTAACTATGGGATGGTGTCTTGGCTCCAAGGAATGCTGTTAAAGCCTTAAGCCTAGGCAGGTGCAGGAGTGCACTACCACTTTCCCACCATACTGATAACTTGTCCTTCCCACCTCTTCTGCAGATGCCTGACCACTTCCACAAATGCTCTAGACTCTGCTTGGAAAAGCAAAAGAAGTAGCCATGCCCCCTGCCCCTCGTTGATATAACATCTGCTCCTGACAAAGGACACCTACACACTGAAAGACTGAGGATACTTCTGCTATTGTCCTATATTGTTCATGCTGGTCTGGAACTCATATGCAGCTGATGACCTTGAACTCCTGATTCTTTGGCTTCCTTCCATGAGTGTACTACCACTATCTAGCTGAGACTTGGGGTCTTTGATGTCTTAGAAATCAACCATTGCCTTCCATGGCCCCTTCTGAGATAGAATTGTCTAACTTGGTCAGACATCTCAATACCAAACTAAATACACTACTCTTAGCCTAAATAAAACTCTACCATCTCTCTACCATCCTCCTTTTGAACACCTTGGGAATTTATTTCCAAATGCCCAAAGTGGGCACAAAAATATAACCCCTACCCCCAGACCCCCACAATTCAATACAGCAAGCTGAAGAAGATGATGCTATCATTATCACACTTTATATATAAATGGTGAAATTGAGTCATGAGATGTTCATCTTTATCTGAAGACAGTCTGAGGCACATGTGTAAGGAGGTCACCTGGTTGATGGTGAACTAGCTTTTGAACACATCAGTCCTTCTTCAGAGCTCTGGTAATCCTTCCTTCCACACTGGTAATCAGCTTTACATAGACAACTGATGCTTTCTCCCTTGGCATAAGGCTCGCCTCTGAGCACATTAGAGAACCTTATTGATCTGTGTTCTACAGGCTATACAAATACTGCCTCCTCCCCAGCTGCCTCTCAGCCAAATTGCTTCTCCTCTAAAGACCTTCTTACACAGAAACTCTGAACTGCTGCTTCAGATGCCCTTCATTTTGATCTCCTCAAGGCCCTTGGGATCCCCATGGACACCTTCATTGGTGGTCCTGTCTGCTTTCAATGATATTCCTTCACACTCCTTAGGGGAACACCTGCAGTGCTCACTGGCTGAATGTTTACTCCTCTTTCTAGGAGGAAGATGAAAGCAAGCAAGGAGAGCTGGGTACACAGACATCCATCAACTTGAGCTTTTGATCTGTCTACCCGGGAAGCAGATTTCACATCCAAGCCAACTGCAACATGTTTTACTAGTGAGGTCTCCTATGTTGCCCCATCCAGTTTGGAATGAAATCTGCACAGTGGTGAGACTCAATGCCATGCTCACAAAGGGCCTGGGTCTTGCTCTGCTGTGGAAGCGGAACACACTCTGCACTGGATCCCAGACCTAGGACTTCTATGGTTCTGCCCATTATACATTCATGCCTGGAGCCACAGATGACAGGAGCAGAGAGGGACTTAATGGGCCCCAAGATCGGCTCCCACCCACCATCCAGGGCTGCATCCTTGGGTCTTTGCATTCTGACTCAGGACAGAGTAGATAACCTGGGCCCATGGCTGTCCGGGAGAAAAGGGATTCGCCAGCAGATGAAGGTCTACCATGAGGGGGTAACAGGCTGAGCAGCTGGAGTAGAAGAAAAGCAGTTGGTGCGAGAAGGGGTGGGGGTTGGGAGAGCCAGCTGTGGCTGGGGCCCGACAGCTGGCTGGCCAGAAGAAACCCTTCTGGATGTCATTCAGGGCCCAAAATGCGCCCTCAGCAGGGTAAGTTATTGCAATGCCCTTACAAATATAAAGTGCTGTACAAACACTAAATCTAGAATGGCTAATAATTTTGTTATGTTAAAGCATTTGTGTCAGGTAATTAATGTACTCATTGTGATCATTTAATTTTATGGCAGGTAGTGTAAGGCTGGACAGAAATAGGGCTCCTTGGCCCAGTCCTCTCATTTCTCATTAGATAAGCCAGCAGTATGTTCTCCCTTTGTGTAGCACCAAAGCTTTGCTTGAGGGAGGTGCAGGGGACTCAGCCCCACAACCTCGACCTAGATAGACCTAAGGCTGGAGGGTTTCATCTTCCTTGGCCCCTGGTGCCTACAGGTCCTGGTGCCCCCTGGTGGTGCCTGAAACACTATCATTTTCTCCAAGGAAATTCACAGTCCCACGAGAGGCAAAATAAAATCACAAGTCTTCTGGATACAAACATTTCCTTTGACAACAGTGTCTCAAATTATACAAGCTAAGGAAAGCAAGGGAGCTGGTGCTGCCTTCTGATCTTCTGAGATCACTAAGCTGGGTGGAAGGATTTGTAGGAGAGAACACCCTGGGAGGGGCCCCCGGGGCTGAGCCATCTTGCTCCAGGAAGCCCCAGAGGAACTTCTACAGCCTCCTGCCCACAGAATACCAAAACAACGCCCTCGCTCTTTTTGCTGTCAGCTGAGGATGGTGCTGGGAGCAGAACCCCATCCTCCCTCGGTCCTTCCTATTCCTCCTCCCTGTCTGTCATCCCCTGCCTCCTCAACACACTTCAAGCCAAGGTAGCCGCTCTCGCTCCTTTCCCTAAACTCCTCCATCACTCTTTCTTAGGAACTTCACTTTCTAAGCAGCTCCCAAAGAAGAGCATCACCTTCTACTTGTGCTCAGTGACAAGCTGCCCACTGGCCTAGAGAGAGGCTCAGGAGGCAGGGTTAGCCTTGTTCCAGCCCTGAACAAGCCCCTCAATTTTATACATGTCTGAATCCACACAAATGTGAGGACATCTGTCTCCATCTCTACCCTATTTACTGACTCCTGTGTGCTTGCTTAGAGGTGGTAACAAGATGGCTTCTCTGTGCTGGATATTTTGATTGGCTGTGATGCACACTGATGTTTCCCCTCCTCTCTGTCTCCCCCACACACACACTGTGTGTGTGTCTGTCCGTCCGTCTGTCTGACTCTCACTTTGCCTGGATGCTCCTTCATCTTAGGAGATGGAAGAAATAGCACCCAGTCTATATGTTTATGTTTATATGTTTATCACTGGACTGAAAACCAGAAAGGTTGCAACATCTATAGCTCCCTGCCAAGAGAAGAGGCTGGATGCTTTCTTATGCACTTACGTTTAGCATCAAGTGACTTTGCCACTCCAGCCACATCTAACTGGATCAGGGATGGGCACCTAACCTGACCCAAAGCAGCCAATCTTTAGGCTCACCCAAGAGTCCGTGAAAGTGTTAGAAGCCATATTCTATGGTAATGACAGAGGGGGGCTTTGTGAGTAAGAGCACTTCTTGCTTTTGCAGAGAACCTAGGTTCAGTTCCTGGCACCTGCATGGCAGGTCATAACCATTTATAATTCCAGTTACAGAAGATTCCATGTCTTCTTTTCTTTAAAAAATATTTATTTATTTATTTATCATGTATACAGGACAGAAGAGGGTACCAGATGTCATTATACATGGTTGTGAGCCACCATGTGGTCTCTGGGAATTGAACTCAGGTCCTCCGGAAGAACAGTCAGTGCTCTTAACTGCTGAGCCATCTCTCCAACCAGAACTTCTTATTTTTATCTGTCTTTTCATAATGTGTTAAAACCATCACAGACTATCCATATAGTGTTCACAATAAAGCAGGGAACAAAGATAGATCTCTATAGCATTCTAGAGTAAGAGAAAGCACCAGAGAGTCAGGAGGTTAAAAAAAAAAATCATTATTTGCATTAATTTCTTTCTTCATTACTTTAACAAAATACTTAACAGAAAACAGAGTAAGGAAGGCTAGATTTGGGCATATCGTTTAAGGAGATAGTAAGGCATAGTGGTGGCTTTGTCCATGGTGGCGGGAACTTGGGATATAGTTTGTTACAACTCAGCAACCAAGATATACAAAGATCAGGCCTTAAGCAGAGCCTGGCTCTATTCGTCAAGGTCCATGCCCCGAAGACCCACTTATTCCAGCTAGTCTCCCTCCTAAAGGTGATGCAACTTTCCAAAACACCAGTACTGAGCATGTGTTCAAACATGTAGTAATTCTAGTGTTATGATTCGGGGGACATTTCAGATCCAAATTACAATATAATTTTACTAAAAGCCAAAGCTAACAGCTGGGGATGGTGGTGCATGCCTTTAATCCGAGAACTCAAGCAGATCCCTCTGTGAGTTCGAGACCAGCCTGGTCTACAGAGCTAGCTCCAGGACAGCCAGCGCTACACAAAGAAATTCTGTCTTAAAAAACAAAAACAGGGCTGGAGAGATGGCTCAATGGTTAAGAGCACTGCCTGCTCTTCCAGAGGATCAGGGTTCAATTCCCAGCACCTACATGGCAGCTCACAATTGTCTGTAGCTAGTTTCAGGGAATCCATACTTGGGACAAAACACCAACGCAAATAAAATAAAAATAAATATTAAAAAAAGATAAAGGCAAATGAATGAATAAATAAGAAAGAGAAAAAAGCTAACACCCTTATAATGCCTCCCCCAGTGTCCTCTGTAACCTACCTCCTGCAATCCCTCCCCAGTTTCGGCTCTTGTTCCTGTATTTCCTTCCTTGCCCCTCCTGGCCTCCACAGCCTCCTCGCTGGATGTTGAAACACATTGGCTTTTGCCTTCCATCTGTGCTCTTGCTCTGGCCCACTCCTATAAATACATAAATACATAAATATAAATAAAGAATCTGTCTTTTAAAGTCATGTAGAGACCTGGAAAGACGGCTCAGTGGTTAAGGCACTTGTTCTTGTGGATGTTTCGGGGTCAGTTCCCAGCACCCACATGTCAGTTCACACTGTTCGTAACTCAGCCATGAGTAGTTGGCTATGGCCTAGAATATTTTTTTAACTTTACTTATTTATTTTTATTTATTTGCCTGGAACTGGGAACTGGAACTACAGACAGCTGCGAGCTGCCATGTGGGTGTTGGGAATTGAACCCTGGTCTTCTGGAAGAATAATCAATGCTCTCAACCGCTGAGCCATCTCTCCAGCCCCAGATATTTTTTTTAGATTAAAGTTAATGTATTACTATTAGTAGTAGCATGTGTGGGTATGTGTGCCAGTGTGCCTTTGTCACAGTGCACTTGTGGAGGTCAGATGATAACTTCAGGAGTTGGTTTTCTCCCTCTGCTGTGAGTTCCGGCCATCATGCTTCCAAGGCTGGCGTCATTACCCACTGAATTATTTCTCCAGCACTGGTTTATGATTTTCAGCTCATCCTGAAAAGATCAATTATTTGCATCTTGGAAGCACCTACCCCGTGTCTGCCAGACCAAGTGTCAAATACAGTGCAGGAATGGTTTCCTTTCGTTCTCATGGCAACCCCTTCATTGAGTCCTGAGTGAATGCTGGAGGTAGAGGATGTGGTTGGCAAGTAGAGGCCTGGTGAGGATGTGTGGGAAACATCCTTAGCCTCCAGTGCTCTGCGGACCTGTACTTGCTGCTCTGGCGGGCTTTTGCCTGGTTTCTATTTATCCGCTATCTCCCATGTCCCCGGATGTGAGTGACGGGAGAGGGAACATCAAATACATCTGTTCCCTCTCCCTTCACTCACTTCCCTAAGCCTTTCCCAGCCTTGGCCCCTGAGTCTATCCAGAGTCCACACACTCCCCCTTTTCTGCCTGCAAAAATCCTTATTTTTCAAGCTTGGCTTTCTTGTCATGCTACCCTCCCCTGCCCTTCCCTGTCAGAACTGACTGCCCCTCCTTTGCGTGGCTCAACAGCACTGGATCTGCAGTTACTCCTTTGGCTGCTCCGTCTGGGAGAGAAGAGGCACTGGACGAGCCTGGGCTCCTTTTCTCCTCATCTTGGTGGTTCACGAGCCTAGTGACCGAGAGAGCCCATGGAGATTAGAGTAGAGGGCTGAGGGGTTTGAGCATGGATGCCCTCCATGAGCTAGGAACTCAGTCCTTACCCAGCTCGCCCAGACTGGATTTCCCCTCAGCTAGAGCGCAGTGTGAACTCTCCTTCTGCGGTGGTCCTCCTGCCTCCGCTATTCCCTCTGCTCTCGGTTGCTCCCAGCTCTTTCCCGTTTAGCGGCATCTGCAGATTTCATTAACTTGCTACTTAACCCCTCTCACTCAGATCGGCTCTGAAGATGATAAATCAGACCCTGGGCCAGTCCCTGCATCAACCCTCCTGCCTCTCAGATCCCCTCTAACAAGGCTCTGGCTGCCCCTATTCATCACTGGCTGCCCCTTCCCCGTCCTGCACCTTCAGCCAGCCCCCCCCCCATCAGTGTTCACATGGCTCCACATGGCTCAACCACTTTGGACTGAATCCTGGAACCATATTTGGAGACAGACCTACATAAGCTTCCTGGTCAATCCCCTTTGACCCAGGCATGCTGTGGGCCTTGGCTAGCCCAAAGACAGCGTGAGGGGCTATGGGTGATGACTAGCTATGGCCTGCAGGAGAATGAAGGCTAATAGAGTACAGACTTCCTTCTAGCTAGCCAACAGCTCAAGTACACTTGTGTGTAAGTGGGGCTAAGCTTCAACTAACTGGACCTCTATTCTCACTCCCTTGCAATCCTCCTCAGGATCTCCCAAGGCCTTTCTTCTGTTCCTGTTTTGGACCTTCTGGGCCTCCATAGTATGCCAAAGCTACAGAGTGGTAGGCAGTGCGGCTTTTATAGGCTTTGCACCATGCTCCCGTCCCTCCTTCCCTCACGTCTTCTGCTCCTGCTCTACTTCAGAGTCCTGCAGAAGCTCACCCAACTGTCTTTCCTCCCTAACCCCCTTCTCTAAACCCGAGGTCCCTCCTCTTGGCTCTTTCTCCGTCTTCTCCCCGTTCTTTTCTTTTTTAAAGAGTTTTTTTTTTTAAGTTTATTTATTTATTATTTATTTATTTATTTGCCTTGGTGTTTGCCTGGAACTGGAACTACAGACAGTTGTTAGCGGTCATGTGGGTGCTGGGAATCGAACCCGGGTCCTCAGGAAGAGCAGAGGGTGCTCTTAACCTCTGAGCCATCTCTCCAGTCCAGGGGTACAGATACTGAAAGTCACCCTTATAGTTATAGTTATCATTATGTCCCTCTCCATTTCCAGGACCAGGATGATCCTCCACTCCCTGGGGTTGGGACACTCCTTCCATGGGCACCCTTCTTCTGTCTTGAGGTCAAGGCCATGGGAGGCTCATTCAGCTACTCCCCCCATGGTGCATTTTTGCTAGGCACTATATCTACAATGTCTTCATTACCTCCTAATTGGCCAGATATCTTCTCTTTATTTTTCTTGTTAAAGACAAATTTAAAGAAGCAAGTTCAGTAGCTCAGCCATTTTCAGACCCTCATTAATTTTCTGCCTTCTTATTTATTAATGGGGCAACTTCCTTGCCGGTATATTTTGTTCCCTGGATATCTATGTAAAACTCTGCCTTGCTCATGCAGCCCCTGGGACCGATGCTAACTCACTCTGACTTTGTGCTGTCTTCAGCAGCTCTGGACTCCTCCCACCCTCTCACCCTGTCCCATGTTCCCCCGCACTTGAAGCTCTCCTTGACCCAGGCTCCTCCATTCACAGCCTTCAAAGAGAGTAGTAGAGAGCTCCCCACATGTTCTCAACCTAGAAACTTTTTTCCTCCTTCTAGTGCATTTACTTTTTTTTTTTTTTAAACTTTATTTATTTATTTATTTGCCTTGGTGTTTGCCTGGAACTGGAACTACAGACAGTTGTTAGCTGCCATGTGGGTGCTGGAAATCGAACCCGGGTCCTCTGGAAGAGCAGACGGTGCTCTTAACCGCTGAGCCATCTCTCCAGCCCGTGCATTTACTCTTAACATTTAGCTGACACGTGTCGTTTCATTCATCTCTTAAGACCTCAGGGAAACTGAGGCCCAGGAAACAGCAATGATGTGCCCAAGGTCACTTTGACTAAAAGATGGATAGCCAGGATGTGAACCCTATTTTCCCTGTCTCCACACTTTAGGCATTTCTCCATGCCAGCCCATCCCAGGTATTATGATGAGAATATGGTTTTGAGGCAGGGTTTTGCTCTGTGGTCCTGCTAGCCTGGCACTCATTACCTTTAGCCTTAGTTTTGCCAAGTGCTAAGAAATACTGGCCTGGACCACCTTGCCTGGCTGTAGGATGACTTTTAAGATAGAGGGAAAAACTGGACCTGAAAGAAGGCAGCATCCCGGTGGGAATAGAAGTAACCTGGGGGTTAGTGAGAGTGGACTGTTGAGTGACTTTCAGTATCTGTACTCCTGGGCTGAAGAGATGGCTCAGAGGTTAAGAACACTGACTGTTCTTCCGGAGGACCTGAGTTCGATTCCCAGCAACCACATGGTGGCTCACAACCACCTATAATGACATCTGGTGCTCTCTTCTGTATAATATATATATATATATAACAAATCTTTTTTTTAAAAAAAAAAAAAAAAAGGAGGGGCTGGAGAAATGGCTCAGAGGTTAAGAGCACTGACTGTTCTTCCCAAGGTCCTGAGTTCAATTCCCAGCAACCACATGGTGGCTCACAACCATCTTGATGACATCTGGTGCCCTCTTTTGTATACTGTATACTTAATAATAAATAAATAAATTTTAAAAAGTATCTGTACCCCTGTGTTCCACATCCTTATCCTCCCAAACCATCAGTTGATGGTCTATTTAATGGTGACGTTACTGACATATAAGGGCAGCTGTCTTGCCACCCTTTCCAGGCCTCTGAAGGACAAGCCTGTCACAGGACTCCCTTTGGTTCCTTCCTAGGGTCTTTTGAGTTGTCGCCTTTTGAGTATGGTTCCCAGGAATCTCAGCCCTTTTCTCCAGACGAGAGGGCTTTCCCTGCACCCGTCTGCAGACCTCATCATATAGGGATACCGGCATCAGTTGGCACACTGATGTTGGCACAGGCCTCTGAACCAATGGCTACTGACTTAGAGCCAGATATGGTCTGATTATGAGTGGATTACACTAAGCCTGGAAGGTGGGGCTTACCAGAGATACTCTTCTTACCCCTCAGTTCTGAGTAGATTCTTCAGAGATGAGAAGACAAAAGTTATAACTGAGCGTGATGATGAGCTCAGTGATGCCCATTCTGGGTATCATTCTAACAAGGGGACAGCCTGGAGAAACCTACCACAAGGATCCTCAGCTGGTTCCGGAGCTTCTGCTTTTCTCACTGGAAATGAAAGCTGACAAGCCTTATAAGATTTAGAGAAAGAGGGCTGGAGAGATGGCTCAGCGGTTAAGAGCACGAACTGTTCTTTCGGAGGACCTGAGTTCGATCCCCAGCAACCACACGACAACTAACAACTGTCTGTAATTCCAAGATCTGAAACCCTTACACAGTTATACATGCAGGTAAAACACCAATTCACATAAAAAAATAAAAATAAATATTAAAAAAAAGATTTGGAGAAAGAAAGAAGAGAGTGAACTCAGGGCAGAATCAGCCTGCCCTCCCTATCTGGTCCCCCAGTCCCCTCCCAAAGCAGGAGCCCTGGAGTAAGTAGAAAGCTAAGAAGGAGTCCCCTGGGGCCAAGTCCTAGGAGCCGTGTTTTTACACTAAAAGACCTTGTTTCTTGTCTCGTCCTGGTCATAACCCTGCTTAATAGAGACATTAAGATGAATGATTGAGGTTGCTTCTTACTGCAGCCGAAGGAGGGGCAGCCTGGGTGACCCTGGGCAGAGGGGACACAGTGAGGTGGGGAGCATCCCCTCCCACACTGAGTCTCAAGCCCTGGGAGGCTGAAACCTGCCCACAAGCATCAGGAAGGAGACCATCAGGGAAGATATATGATGACTATATACGGGACTACAGTACATTTGCCTTGAACAGGGTTCCCAAGGGCTTTGGTACTCCATAGATTTTCCTATTTCTAAAACCAATGTATAGCCAGGCATGGTGGTATATACCTTTAATCCCATTATTCTGGAGGTAGAGCCAGGCAGATCTCTGTAAATTGGAGATCCACCTGATCTACATGGCATATTACAGGACATCCAGTACTACATAGTGATACTCTGTCACAAACAACAGATAATAACAATTCAGTGTCCTCCAAGAATGTTTAGTACTATCTGTAAGTTGGATGTGATGGGGCATACCTGAGAGGCTAATGAACAGGAAGGTCATGGGGTTTAAGACCAGTCTCAAAAAAAATAAATTAAATCAAATTAAAACAAAACAAAAGTACTGTATGCATGGTCATATCTGATCCACAAAACAGGCCCAAGTTACTGGCCAAGTTCCAGATGAGAAAACTGAGGGTCTGGGAAGTGAAACCACATGCCCAAGGTGACCCCACTAAATTATGGAGTTGGGCTGTGAACCTAGGGGGTCTGATCTTAGAACCTGTGCTCATAACACTGTCAGAGCTCACTGCCTCCAGGGTGACAAATTGACCTGGTCTGGAATTGGGAGGAGAGTAAGGAAGACTGAGGTTTTGAGTCAGGGGATTGATTTAGAGGACAGAGAAGACAGTTAGGGATAAACAGACTCATTTCTGGATAGGGCTGAAAAGGCTGCTGGGCCCCAGGGAGCCTGGCTGAGACAGGCCTCATTTAGCGTGTTTATGACAGGCCTGCAGAAGGCCGCTCAGGAGAAGCAGTTCCTTGTGAGATGACACCAAACAGTCTTAGGCAGGAAAATGTATTTTTGTATTCCTCTGAGCTCTTACCTGGCACTTCACTGGAGATGAAAAGTATTTAATAAACAGCTTATAAGATAGAGATGCTAAATCAACCCAAAACTCCTCAGCAGCCTTGGACCATACTGCATAGAAAGGGAAAGGCGCACCCTTTGATGTGAGTGAACCAGAGCCACAGCAGCTACAGCAGCAGTTCTTAACCTGTGGGTCACTACCCCCACCGAGGTTGAATGATATTTTCATAGGTGTTATATAGCAGGGATCCTGCATATCAGACGTTTCCATTAGGGTTCATACCAGCAGCAAAAATACAGTTACAAAGCAGCAATGAAATAATTTTATGATGGGGGAGGGGTCACCACAACATGAGAAACTATTAAAGGGTCAGTTGCAGCATTAGGAAGTCTGAGAACCGATGCCTACTCCTCCAGGTGTGGACTGAGGGGGAAATTTGTTAGAAATGCAGACTCACCAATTACAATTTGCATTTTAACATAGTGACTGGAAGGAATGACCAATCAAGTCTAACCTAGGACTAACTTCCGGCCCTTCAGGGCTATCACTCTCAAGATCAAGTCCAGATCTTTTTTAAAAAATTTATTTAGCTTTATTTATATGCATTGGTATGAAGGTGTCAGATTTCTGAAACGGGAGCTACAGACAGTTGTTAGCTGCCATGTGGGTGCTGGGAATTGAACCCAGGGTCCTCTGGGAGAGCAGCCAGTGCTCCCAACCCTTGAGCCATCTCTCCAGCCTCCCATGTCCAAAAACTTTAAGAACATTTTATGGTTCAGCTACAGGGGAGGCTAAAGGTAGGAAGACCATCTGTGCCCAGGAATTGGGAACTCAAAACCAGCTTGGGTTACATAACAAAACCCTAACTCAAAATTTAAAAAATTATAAAGAAAGCCTCATAAGACTGAACTTTAACACTTGCCAACAGAGTTAGGTCCCCGGTCACTCACTGTGCTCCAGGTCAACTATCCTTGTCAACCCCACATTAGCTATATTTTTGCATAATGCCTTCGCTTACATGATTTTCTTGGTTAGTTTTCTGGCCTCACTCTGTAGCCCAGGATGGCCAGAACTCACTATGTATGTAGCTTCAACTCAGCTCATGGTCATCCCCCTGCTTTAGTCTCTTACATCCTGGGATTGCCAGTGTGTACCACTCAGCCTGGCTTTTGAATTGGTATGTTTTGCAGAACTGGGCATTGAACCCAGGGGACTGAATGTACAAGTGAGTGATCTGGCTGTTACCCAGATCAACTGATTGGCATCCCCAGTTCTTCTAAATTTTTATTTTGAGTCAGGGTCTTATGAAATTGTATAGACTGTCCTTGAACTTGCTCGGTTGGCTAGGCTGGACCTGAACTTGTTTGTGATCCTCCTGCCTCAGGCTCCCAAGTGCTGGGATCACAGGTATGCTCTGCTACATTTAGCTCATGTTATTCTCTCTCTGTTTAGAATGCCTGTCCTCTTTGATCCTTACAGCTCTGAGAAATTCCTGTTCAACCCTTAAGAGTCAGGAAGCAGAGGCAGGCAGATCTCTGTGAGTTTGAGTTGGAGGCCAGCCTGGTCTACAAAGTGAGCTCCAGGACAAGTCAGGGTTATACAAAGAAACCCTGTCTTGAAAAAACAAACACACAAACAAATTGGACTTAGCCACCATGTGCCCTGGAGAGCTTCTCCAGGCTTCATTAAGTGCCTCGTCTTAAAACTCACAATACAACAGTTGTCCTTGTTACATTTAAGCTTTGGAAAGGCAGGAGCTGTGCCTATTGCTCATGTCTTAGTCCTATGCTTTCTAACACAAAGCAGATTTTTTTTTTAATGCTTATTGAATCTTGAAAAATTGCTTGGAATTTACACTTAGCTTGAGTTCCTGGAGGAGATATTTTAGGGTATTCTCCAAAAATCCTTCCTCTGGTGTCACTACTCAGAGGTAAGACTGCTGAGCAAGCTCCCACCCTCTGGAGGAGTGATGCCCTGGGTGGGATAGGCCTGCAGGCTAGGAGCAGGAGCTTGGGGAAGCATCCCGTGGACGAGAAAGCACTCCCAGAGAGACCTCTGTCACCAAAGGCTTGGAGGTACAGCATGCAGAGCGCCTTCGTGAACAATAACCAATCCTTCAGCTGGAAAAGGAGTTAAAAGAAACAAGGAGAGGGCTGCAGAGATGGCTCAGAGGTTAAGAACACTGATTGTTCTTCCAGAGGACCCGGGTTCGATTCCCAGCAACCACATGGTGGCTCACAACCATCTATAATGACATCTGGTTCCCTCTTCTGTATACTGTATTCATAATAAATACATCTTTTTAAAAAAGGAAACAAGGAGAAGGGAACATGGGACCAGCATGGTGGTACAGGACTGTAAGCCCCTACTCAAGGAGCTGAGGCAGGAGGATCACAGGCTGTCTATGTTATGGAGAGTTCAAGGCTAGCTCAGACCCTATCTCAAACAAACAAATAAATAAATAAAAGGAGAGTCAGAGTTCAGTGGTCCAGTATTGAGTAGCTTGAATGACAGCCTGGATTTCATTCTTTTTTTTTTTTTTTTTTTTTTAAACTTTATTTATTTATTTGTCTCGGTGTTTGCCTAGAACTGGAACTACAGACAGTTGTTAGCTGCCATGTGGGTGCTGGGAATTGAACCCGGGTCCTCTGGAAGAGCAGAGGGTGCTCTTAACCGCTGAGCCATCTCTCCAGACCCCTCATTCTTTTTTTTTTTAAAAAAAAACTTTATTCATTTATTTGCCTTGGTGTTTGCCTGGAACTAGAACTACAGACAGCTGTGAGCTGCCATGTGGGTGCTGGGAATCGAACCCGGGTCCTCTGGAAGAGCAGACGGTGCTCTAAACCTCTGAGCCATCTCTCCAGCCCCTGGATTTCATTCTTAACACTGAAGAAAGAAATAAAAAGAAACAATTGTGGAAGCACAGGAAAAGCTTGAATATTGGAGAGCTGGGCAACAGTTCCTGATCCAAACGTCTATTTGAATCTATTTACATGGGAGGCTATAATCCACTCTGTATCTTGAGGCTGTTCTGTGAAGATTGCATGTGACAATGTGTAACAAGTCCGTAACTAGATCAGATGTATTCTAGCATGGCTGGAATAGGGGTGAGTGTTAACCCAATGGATACTGTGTTTCAGAAGGGCAAGCATGGCTTTAGAGATAGACAGACAAAAGAGCAAAGAGGCCTTGGGCAGAGTGAGCCGGTTCTGGAATGGAGAGTGTGGGTTGAGGAAAAATCATGTCTGTGGCTCAGTAGATGACTCTTGTGTCCTATCCTGTCATCCTATCCTGATTATTCTACTGGTAGTAAACAGGCACAATGAAGAAAAAAAAGCATTGTTTGAATAAGTAGAAAAAGCTCAAATAACATTGCTGTGGGTGCCGTGTCGCCCTAGCTGAGTGGAAAGTGGAGGGAAACATTCTGTCACTTTCCAGAAGGATGCCCTGTCCTCATGGCAGTGTGAGGATTGAACATGCCAAGCCCAAGTACCCAAGGTCAATTCTGTGATGCCTTGGGTGGTAGATGATATCAGCGGCACACGGTAGCTTGGGCTAATGGGCACAACTGAGGTTTGGGGTGGGAGGACTTCACTAGGGATTGGTATTTCTCCAGGAGAAGGTGGGAGCCCAGAATTAGAAAGTTTGTGAACAGTAGCTCACTTGTTCTGGAAGCTAGTGTAGATGGCAAGCCCAGGAGCATCTGTACTGATGACAAACTACAAGGGAGCCAGGGAATTGACTTCAACATGGGACAGAGCCACGAGTGGGTTTGGAAAGACAAAGGACGTTGGCGTGGAGGAAGCAAGAAGTTGGCACCACTCTAGACAGGCTGGAGTGAACGCTGGGGTGAGACCATTGAGGGAGGGAAACCCCGGGTAGGCGCTGGAGAGAGCTGAACTTGAAGCTGAGACCCCGTGGAAGTAAAGGTGGAAGGTATGGGTGGCTGGTGACCTATCAAAGCAAAACAGATGATGGCTCGTTCATTCACTAAGTTCCTCTACCTCGTTGACTGGCTCTGCGGGAGGTACTTTCTTCACTCTACTGGTGATGCAATTATTATCTCCATTTTATAGCTGAAGAAGCAGGCTCAGAGAGGCTGTCTGTACCTAGTCATCAACTATATATACGCAGAACATGAAGAGGATGAAGACCACGTCCTTTCCCTTGAGGATTTGGTAATAAAGCAGGAAGAAGATCACCAGACAAGCCATTTATTTTAGATCGAAACTTAGACAAGAGGACATAGAAACACAAGGTGCCATGAGACCACAAAGAGGTTCCTCAAAGACACAGAATCTATGCTCACTGGAGTTAGGATTCAAGCCTGCAAAGCTATGGTTGCCAGGAGCCTTATTCATAGTCATAGTTCTGAGGCATGCAGGCAGGGGTTTAAGAAGGGGAAAGAACACTGAGAACTGGGATGTGGTATGGCAACCCTGCCGGAACCACACACATAGATAATGAAGGCCAGTACTCTCAAGATGACCGGGCCATGAAGACCCAGCCTTTGGACAAACTGATTCCATAGCCTAGAGTAAGTGGTTTGTGCTATGAAGTGAGACACAGTGCCACCAGAGGTAGGAAGATCCAGGCTGCTCTTCAGAGATGGATTGAGAACATAGAATTCAAAATCAAACTGAGACTGAGAGAAGAGGTCATATTGAAAATGGCAGCAGGTATATTAGAATAAAATCATATGATCCATTGCTGATATCAGGACATGCTGTAGCAGGCTTCCTTTTGGGCCCTCAACCAGCTCCCAAATCAGGAAATGGACTTATTATCTGTTATAAATGCTGGACCTTATCTTATGCTTGTCCCACTGGCTCTTATAACTTAATTTAGCCTGTTTCTCTTCCTCTGCATTTTGCCTTGGTGCTTTTTACTGTTCTTTCATTCTGTATGTCCCACTCTGTGTCTGTCTATCTGTCTGGAGGCTGCCTGGCTGGCCCTGGGCATTTCCCTCTCTTTCTCTCATTCTCTTATTTCATTCTTGTGCCTAGATTCCTTCTCCTACTTATTCTCTCTGCCGGCCAGCTCCATCTATGACTCTACTGCTAAGCTATTGACTGCTCAGTCTTTTATTAGACCAATCGGGTGCCTTAGGCAGGCAAAGCCACAATCTTTACATCATTAAATGCAGCCTAAACAAATGTAACACACCTTTGTCTAGTTCAAGCAATATTCCACAACACCTGCCTACTTTCTAGAATCTATAATCTCCTGTGTGTGCAAGTCTGGGGTTATGTGTGTTTGTGCAGGTATATGTATGTGGGTGTGAAGACCAGGTCAACACTGGGTATCTTCTTCAATTGCATCTCCACATTACTTTTTGAGACAGGGTCTCTGATGGAACATGTAGCTCATCAGTTTGGCTGTATTAGCTGATCAGCAAGCCCTCAGCAATCCTCCAGTGTTGTAAATGGTTCTGGCCTGGATTTTTTGGGCCTGGACCAAAGGTTTAGCCTCACTCTCGGTCCCGCTTTGCCTCATCTGAACTCAACCCATCTTGCTCAGCCATGCGGCTTGGTACCTTTTCTTAGAGCAGCATTTCAGCTTCTTTCCTCTGTGTCTGCTGCCGTCTCCTCATAGTGTTTGTGGTGGCTCTCTCTGGGGGCTCTCTGGCATCTGTGTCTGGTGTCTGTCTCTGCTCTGAGATGTTTTCTTAGCTTGGTAGCCCCACCCACACTTCCTGTTTGCCTTTGGCCAATCAGCTTTTATTAAACCCATAGGCGGGACAAATACTTACATTACTAGTATAATCCCACTGCACTCCAGTCTCTCTGCCTCCTCAGCTATAGGAGTACAGATGTGTACCACTCTCCCCCAGCTTTTTAAGTGGGTGCTGACAACTGAAACACAGCCCTCAAATTTACATAGTGAGCATTTTCTTGACTGAGCCTTTTCTCCAGTTCCGTCATTTCCTTCTTGTTTGTTTAGTCCGGTAGATGTTGGCAGGGCAGGATTCCTTTTTGGAGATCTCTCCTTTACTTCCCCCTCCGCCCCCCCCCCAGGGTGCCAGATCTGGAGAGAGCTTGAGACCCTAGTCCTTTCTAGGAGCCCTCTCTGATTCTGACCAATGAGTTGGTAGCGCAGGAGTAGGATAAGTGAGACAATGCTGTGAGACTCATGGCATTAGGGATCTACGTTTGTGGAGCATGTGCATCATGACCCTTCTTAGGTCAGTAGGGAAGGAGGAGTAGATCAGAGTCACAGCAAGAAGGCTAGCAGAGAATACATGGAGAGTGGGGCAGCTCAGGGGCTCCCTAGGCTACTGGCTCCATTTGGTTTCCCATTTAAAGGGGGAGGCTTAGATAGCCAAGAAGAAAAGGGCTAATAAGAAAAATATTAAACTGCAGTGTGTGTGTCCCCAGGGACTTTCTATTGCCATGACTGACCTCCTGGAGAGCGCCATTCTTTCCCAAGCATGGCAGCTTTATAGGCACTTGTAGGCCTGCAGAGAACACCAATTTGCTGCTACAGTTTGTTTTGATAACTGAAACTTTCAATAAATCTATATTAAAATCAAAGAGAAAATTAACTGGGCCCTAGCGAGGGGCACAGAGATAAGGGAGCACATTACCACCCTGGCCTCCACCACCCCACATCCATCTCTTAGTTCAGATTCAGGTCACCAGGGAGATGAATGGTAACAAGCCTGGGGAGAGAGGGAATGGCGGGGTTCAGGCCCCACTATGATTCTGTAGAAGACAGCCATCCATGGAGGAAGAGGAAGCAGCAAGGGGGCGTGGCCACGGTGGGAAGAGGAGTTGAAGAAAGGGATGGGGAGGCAAGAAGAGCAGCCACCATTTACTGCACTTCTCAATTCCGTGAACCGTGCGTCTTGGAGTTAATTCTTTTTTTTTTTTTTTTTTTTTAAAAAAAAAAAAAAACTTTATTTATTTATTTGCCTTGGTGTTTGACTGGAACTACAGACAGTTGTTAGCTGCCATGTGGGTGCTGGGAATCGAACCCGGGTCCTCTGGAAGAGCAGACGGTGCTCTTAACCGCTGAGCCATCTCTCCAGCCCCTTGGAGTTAATTCTAACAGCAGACATTTGTGCTACTTCCACTCTGGAGATGCATATACAGAAACCTGGAGAGGTATTTGATTTGTCTAGGGTCAGAACCACAGTTGGGGCTCAAACCCTGGCTCTCTGGGAACCTGCAGTCCTTCTAACTGTCCCATGCTGTCTTATGCAGATTATAGGGATTAAAGCAGCCGTTCTCAACCTTCCTAATGCTGTGACCCTTCAATACAGTCCCTCATGGTGTGGTGACCCCCAACCATAAAATTATTGCTACTTCCTAACTAATTTTGCTACTATTATGAATTATAATGCAAATATCTGATGTGCAAGATATCTGATATACAATTCCCAAAGGGATCATGACTCACAGGTTGAGAAACAGTGGACTCGATGGCAGCAGTTTTTCCAGCTTCTGGACTTGCCTCACCAAACACCCTACCCCAGCTTGGATAACAACTTAAGAAGCTACGACACTCTAGTACCCCTAGGGCAACCTAGGGGCAGCTACGCAGCCAAACTGGACTTTTCTCAACAATTGCTCACCACTCTTATTGCCCTGGGAAGGGGGAAGCCCAGGTAAGTGTAAGGATTTCCAAAGCTTGCATTCACCTGGAATGTAACAGAGTCAATCATGGCCCTGGGTGTGGTGATGCAAACCTGGGCCCACCCACCCTTTTAAAGAAAGGGCTCGGTGGCTGGAGAGATGACTCAGCGGTTAAGAGCACCATCTGCTCTTCCAGAGGACCCGGGTTTGATTCCCAGCACCCACATGGCAGCTAACAACTGTCTGTAGTTCCAGTTCCAGGCAAACACCAAGGCAAATAAATAAATAAATAAATAAATAAAGGTTTTTTTTTTTGTTTTTTTTTTTTTTTTTTTTAAAGAATCATATTAAGAAAGGGCTCACACGAGTCCCCTCTGCTCCCTTACGCCCCTACCTCTGCTCGCTGCTGTAATAAACTCTCGTGTGATACTCACGGTGTTGAGATTCCATTCATGCAACACATGCAAAAAACTAACAGTGAGCCCTCCCCCATCTCACCAGTGGGAATGTTAACCAGCCCAACTGGGTGAGGGCCTTGGGCAGATGAGCCCAGTAGTCCTGATTCAAGGAGCAAATAATCACAACCAACCTGGAGGCCAAGAACTCAGCTTTGATGACTACTTTGCTGGCTTATCCTTGGCGGCTGCCTTGTCCTGTCTTGGGATCTAGTTTTCATAGTCACTTTAGTTCATTAATCCAGAAGTCAAGAGACTGTCCAGAATGTATCCAACTTAGTTCATCCCTTACCCCCATCTAAAGCTCAACCCAGGGCCTTGGCCACTTGTTAGTAAATAGCCCAATGCCATTCTGTCACCTCATTTGGGTGTTTTGGGAGTGAGGGTTAGGTTTTGACACAGCTTGCACTATGCTTACTGTTTTGAGGTAATCAGAGGCTTTAACAGTTTGTAGTCACAGGTGAGCAGCTGCTGTCCACGGTGTGATATCTGGAACTCCATATAGCTACTGGAATGGAGGGGACTACAACTTTTTTCTCTTTTTTTGTTTCTTTTTTTTTTTTAAGATTTTACTTATTTATTATATATACAGTGTTCTACCTACACTGGTGTCAGAAACAGGCACCAGATGTCATCATAGATGGTTGTGAGCCACCATGTGGTTGCTGGGAATTGAACCCGGGTCCTCTGGAAGAACAGTCAGTGTTCTTAACCTCTGAGCCATCTCTCCAGCCCCCACCCTCACTTCTTTCTTCCTTATTCTCTCTTCCCTTGGCTAAAGCTTCCCAGAAAAATCTAAGTATATAAGCTTAGTTACTTACTCTGCTCTATTTTCTAGGGCCCACCCAGCTGCTGCTGCTGCTGCTGCTTCTTCTTCTTCTTCTTCTTCTTCTTCTTCTTCTTCTTCTTCTTCCTCTTTCTCTTCCTCCTCCTCCCTCCTTCCTCATTCTATTTCTAAATGTGTATGGGTATTTTGCCTGCATGCACGTCTTTGCACCACTTGTATGCAGTGTCTGAAGATAGTATTAGATCCCCTGAAACTGGAGTTATAGATAGTTGTGAGTGGCTATGTGGATGCTCTTAACTACATTTCTTCAGCCCTAGGGCCCAGATTCTTAAATCATCAGCAATGATCCCAAATGGGGTAATTGGACAGGTTGTTGGGAGTTGGGAATATACATACATAAAATGGCAACAGTAAAAGAGTTTCTGAATGTGAAATGACCCAAAAAGTTCATTCAAATCAAATGTAAAGAGTCTAAGGTGTTTCTGGGCATACTCATGTTATATCGTGGATCTTTGTTGCGACCTTGGCCTTAATGACACAATGTACAACTTTGCACTGTACTTGTCACATCACCCAATGCCACCCAATGTGGTGGGAAACACCCAAGCTCATATCCAAGACTACTGTGTGTTCTGAACTGCAATGTTCTTATTGTACATGTAAAGAGTGCTGCTCTTATAGAAACATAATGCTTTAATTATGGAAAAAAATCTTTTGCTGTTTCCCTAGTCCATGTAAGTGGCATAATAGTCTATCTTTGAATTGTATTGTACCAGAATGTTTGATCTACAAAATTGCTGATTGAGTTGCTGACTTGAATTGTGTGTGTGTGTGTGTGTGTGTGTGTGTGTGTGTGTGTGTGTGTATACAATCACTAAAGGAATTTTCAGCGATGTCTGAAATGGTGCTAAACATTATGTCCTGGTTGGCTTCCCCAGTGTTAATAGCTCTGCTCCTGGGAGGCAAGACCTCCCTGGCAAAGAGGCAAAGTTGCTACAGCGGCCAGCTCCCCTCCCCAGCTGGCAGCTCTCTGTTCAGGGAATGTAACAACTTGGCCCAGCCAGGGAAGGCCCCTGGGCAGTCAAAGGAGCTGCTTCACTCCCTCTGCTGATCCAGGTCCAGGCTCCAATGCTGCTGCTGCTCCAGCAAAAGATCTTCACCCAACCCTCCTTCAAGAGATTTATTGGGAAGAAAGGGTAGAGAGAGTGTGGCTGCCTCAGCCAGTGGTGCGAGGCCACAGGGTGTGTGTCCTGGGCTCAGGTCTTACATACGGCTTGGGGGGGGGGGGGACGGGACAGGAACGGAGCTTTCTAGGGAGACTTCCAAGGTGGGGATTGGCCAGAACTTTTCCCTTTTTTTTTACCCTGATTTGGATTTTAGTTTCAGGGCCAAAGTGTGTTTCTTTCACTGGCTCTTTTGGGCTTTTGGGCTCTAATTTCAGGGTTAGGGCACATGTTTTTCACTGGCTCTGATTCCAGGGCCAAAGTGTGTTTCTTTGGTGCTGGTTTCAGAGTCAGGGCATATTTCTTTTGGTTCTGGGTTCAGGGATAAATGTATTTCACTGGCCCAGGTCTTAGATCCAGGGTGGGGTTTTTTCACTAGCTCTGAGTTCAGGGCTAGGATGGGTCTCTTTCACTGGCTCTGGTTCAGAGCCAGGGTGGATTTCTTTGGCTGGCCACTTTTCCCTACAGCATATGCTTTTAATCCCAGGATTTGGGAGCTCTGTGAATTCCAGGCTAGCCTGGTCTACAGAGTGAGTTCCAGGGCAGCCAGGGATACACTGAAAAACAAAAACAAAACAAAAAACCTCCAATAAAAGGGGTCATGAGTGGAAAAAAAATTTAAGAAGCTTGTTCTAGAACTGTACTGAAGAACCAAGGCTTGGGAGCCAAAGGCTGCAGTGGGTAGCTTTGTAAAACACTAAATATATACCAAGTTCTTACAGTGCTTTATTATTTGAATATAGTTTCATTGTCTTTTTCAAAGACAGTTTATGGCTTGGAGCTATTCTGGAAGCTATACATATGAGTCCTAGAAGACCACAAAGGAAAGAATGCACCTTGGGTGGCAGTCAGAGAACATATGGAAGGCTATATGGAGGGTGGAGGGTGGTGTTTGGGATAGATGTTAAAATAAGGTGTACTTTCTCTCTCTCCTTTCTCTTTTTCTCCTAATATTTTCTGTATTCTTTTTTAATTTCAGGGACTTGGTTCTCCTTTTGCATTCTTGTCTGATAAATTGGTGAATGGCCTTCCTTCCTTCCTTCCTTTCTTCCTTTTTTTCTTTCTAGATAAAGTCTTACTTTGTAGCTCAGACTGGTTTTGAACTTGCTAATTAGACCAGGCTGGCTATGAACTCACAGAGATCCTCTTGCCTCTACCTCCTGAGTGCTGGGATTTAAGGTGTGCACCTCCACACCTAAAGAGACTCTTATCTTTCTCTTTCTTTTGATACAGAGTCTCAGTCTGACCCTAGCTAGCTTGGACCTCACTATGGGGCCCAGGCTTCCCTTGAATTCAAGAACTTTGTGCCTCAGCCTCCTATGTCCTGAGAGTATATGTTTGAACGACCATACCTGGCCTTACTTACTTTATTCTTTTTGAAAAATAAAATAAAATAATTTGTGTATGTGTGTGTGTGTGTGTGTGTGTGTGTGTGTGTTTGTGTCTGTGTCTGTGTACTCAGGTTGTCAGGTTTGGTGATGGCAAGTGCCACAAGATACCCAAAAGCCCATTGAGCCCTTTCCCTGCTCTACTTTATTCTTGTAGCCAAGAAAAACTTTCTCTGTTTTGTTTTCAGGACAGGCTAGAGACAGGAAAGACCATCTGTTCTGACTAGTTTTATGGCAACTTGTCACAAGCTAGAGTCACTTGGGAAGAGAGAAACTCCATTGAGAAAATGTTCCCACCAGATTGGCCTGTGGTGCATTTTCTTGATTGACGACTAGTGTAAAAAGGCCCAGCCCACTGTGAGTGATGCCACCTTTGGGCTGGTGGTCCTGGGTGCTATTAGAAAGCAGACTGGGGGGGCGGCGGCTGGAGAGATGGCTCAGAGGTTAGGAGCACTGACTGTTCTTCCAGAGGTCCTGAGTTCAATTCCCAGCAACCACATGGTGGCTCACAACCATCTATACTGACATCTGGTGCCCTCTTCTGTATACTGTATACATGATAAATCTTAAAAAAAGAAAGAAAGAAAGAAAGAAAGAAAGAAAGAAAGAAAACAGACTGGGCACAGTGATGGTGGCAATGGTGCACATTTTTGACTCCAGCACACCTGGGAGGCAAAAGCAAACAGATTTTTGTGAGTGTGAGTGTGTGAGGCTAGCCTAGGCTACAAAGAGAGTTCCAGGACAATAGTCAGTATTGTTACACAGAGAAACCCTGTCTTGAAAAAAGAAAGAAAGAAAGGAAGGAAGGAAGGAAGGAAGGAAGGAAGGAAGGAAGGAAGCAGGCAGAGAAAGCTACAGAGAAATGCCCGGAAGCAGTGTTCCTCAGTTCCTCTATTTCAGGTCCTGCCTCCAAGTTCTTTCCTTGACTCCTACAATGATGAACAGTCATGTGTAAGTATAAGGGAAATAAACTCTTTCCTCCCCAAGTTGTGCTTTGGTCATGTTTTGAAACTCAAAAGAAAACATCATCTAATGGCCTCTTATTTATCTTATGTAATTTTATATTTATTTGCATATATTTATTTGTTCATTGTCCACCCTGCCCCATTCTTTCTCCAATAGAAAATTACCTTGAGGATACAGGTTTTGTATGTCTTACCATTTAATCCTCAGCAACAGACAGTGCCTAATCCTGAATTATAAACACATGCTGACTAATGGACTAACCTAGGTTAAAGTTTATGTAATATTGAAAGAAGCAGCCCTAGTTTCAGTTCTTAAAATAGGGGGACAGGCAATCACTCCTCCACTGGGATGAATGATATCTGTCTCTGCTTCTGTTTGTTCCCTCATTTGTCATAAACATTTTATTGTATGGCTGCTCTATGCCTGACACCATACTGGATATAACTGATGCAGCATGAACAATATGGAAATAATACCTATCTTAAACGAGTTTAAATTCCCAGGAGGGAGATGGTAAGGAGACAATTGTAAAGCACTGAGATCAGTTCTGTAGGTTCACAGGAGAACCACCTAACCCATTATGTGAATGAGATTAAAGAAGGCATTCCCTGATATGGGGATTACAGGCATTTCCAGCTCAGGCAGGAACCATTATGTTAAGATCTCAGAGGTGGCAGGGTCCAGGACTGATACCAACTGTCTTAAGTGAAAATAGCGGGAGGCAGACAGAGGCGCTTGGTAACAGAAGATGGCTTATAAGATGGGTCTGACCGAGAGCATGTCAAAAATCATCAGTGGCTTGGTGAAGACCGAGGCTTCCCATTTCATATGACTTCCCAGAGAAGCATAGCTAAGATGGAGACGCTCACCCGTCCCTTTAGGTGTAAATTCTCCCCAGCTGCCTAGAGAGACTGGAGAAGCCCTCCGCCCCCCCCCCCAACTGTGTCTGGAATCCTCTTAACATTTCTTCTGAAGGGGCCTCAGTAGCTTCTTCCTTAGAGAGAGAGGCCCTGCAGCAATACAGGCATTTTCTTTTTAGCCAAATTCGCCTCTCTTCTTTCCAGAATTCCCTCAGGCCCGTATCAGAAAGTAGATAATGATTACTTGTTGACGAATGAATTACAGAAGGTGTCGCCTAAAGAGAACATCTACCAAGTCCATACTCACCGTGTGCCTACAGTGAAAATGGGGGAAAGAAGTAGAGAATCGGTGTTATTCTAAGTCTGACGACGTTTTCGGTTTATTTCATTATTATTATTATCATTTATTTATTTTTCAGAAAATCCCTTTCACTGTTCAGAAGTGACCCTCCCCGTCTCTTTTGAATACGTGTCTCCTTCAAACTACAAATCCCACAAGGCCTAGCGCCAAACGGTCACCATCTTGGCACACCTTAGCGCGCATGTCGGCGGGAGAAAGAGCGTTTGGGGAAAAGAAGCCCCACCTCACTGTAGTTCATTGGCTAAAGGCGCCAGCGGCGGGCTCAGCGGTTGGCTACTGCGCCCGCCCGTCTACCGTGTCGGTCGGGGTCAGAGTGCGCGGAGGTGAGTCGGTGTGTTGTGGACTCGTGGTGCTGGCTGCCGCTGTTGAGGCGGCCTGGAACGGGCTGTGGGGAGCGGGCGGAGCTGGCCCTGCTTCTGCCTGGTCAGCGCCGCAGGCGGAGCGGGCCGTTCCCGCTGCCGTCAACTGCCCCAAGAGCCTGCTGAGGCCGAGGGAGACGTCGGGGCCTGCACCTGGAGAGAGCCTGCCGCGCTGGCCCGGAGGAGGGGGCGTTGCCATGGCGACAGCCTCTCCGGCAGCTGACGGGGGGCGGGGGCGGCCCTGGGAAGGAGGGCTGGTCTCCTGGCCCCCTGCCCCTCCCCTTACGCTCCCTTGGACCTGGATGGGCCCGAGCTGGGGGCAACACCCTGGGGTGGGTGAGATTGAGATGGCCCCCAGCTTGGGCCCTGGCTCATGCATGCGGGGTGTGGGTCGTGGCGCACACTTTATGCAACCTGGGATACTGGCCCGTGTTTTCACCTTGGATGCATGTTCTAACTCTTGGCGAAGGGGAACTGGGGGTGGGGTGGAGCTGGACTTTGCAAGATAGATTGGATAAATTGATGGAAAGGCCTGATTTGAGATTACTGGAGAAAAGAGATTTGACCAGACAAAATAGAAACAGATTAAGGAATTACTAGATATATAGCGTACCCCTTTTGCATTCCGGCACGCGCACACACGTTAGCTCTTTACTCCCTTGTAAGTCACAATCCGTGGATAATAATGATGGTGGACAGTGAAGAAAGGGCCTTAACCCGGGTTGTTTTTTGTATGCCTTTATTGCAAGTGGCCTAGCAACAGGTGTTTTCTTAAAGCATGGTTTCGATTGAATTCTTGCAAAATGTCAACTGCTGGATATTGACCTGGAAGATGCTTGATATGGGGCCACTCATCTGGAGATAGAGATTTTGCAATGACTAAGGCCAAAAAATTGTCTTTGGCTATTTTTATGACATGCATTTGCTAGTGCATTTCATCTCGGTTTCCCAAAGGGCAGCAAAACATGAATCCCATTGGCTAAAGACTATACTCTATTTGACTATAGTAGGTTGTGATTGGCTGAATGATTTTTGTCTGTAGAGTTGGTACCAGAAACTGGCTTCATCAAATTCAGCTTTATTCTGACTTTATCATACACAGTAGACCTTGTTTTAGTGGGCTCATTCTTGGACCTTAAGTATATTATACTTGAATCCCCTACCATTTAAAAGCCAATTTATAAACAGTGATTTGGAGTGTGACTCCACTAATGCGTGCCTGTGATCTTGGTTAGAAACCCACTTGGCTGATTGTTGGCAGGTGCTGAGTGGGGGAAGGGAGCTGCCAGGAAGTGATTGATAAGGTTTCCTTTATGGATTCTGTGGTGCTTCACTGGAGCTCAGAGCACTTTGGCAACTTAAGCACTCCAAATTAAAAGCTCATTAACAATTCCTGCCGAAGATCCTGTAAATAATGAGCCAGCGAGGTCATAGCTTGTCTAAGAGCTCTCCCTCCAATTTGAAATTTCCAAACAGAAATGCTTTTATCCCATTTCATTTTGGAAAGTTTACTGTGGTGGGATAAGTTCCCAGGGGCATCTGGATAGAACAGAGTCTTAAGTGTGTGGAATGGCAGAAAGGGCTATTTTGGTTCCAATTGCAGTTGTTTGTGCACAGGGCTTCACTAGCTTGAAAGGTTAGGCCTGTGATTTCTGTTCCTTTAGAATATTTGAAGTAGGTGATAAATCTTACAGATATTCCTTGATGCTTTACAATGTTTGTTATTTATTTTTAGATGATCTTGATGTGTAGCCTTGACTGGCCACTCCTGCATATACCACACATCCTTGGCTCCCTTGATACTTTGATTTGGAGTTTGGCTAGTTTGACTTTCTTAGAATGTGAGGCAGACTCAGAAGTATTTTGAAAGTGTTTCCTGATTCCTGTTCCCATTCCAGTTGCCACCAATAGGTTTGTGGCAATGAACCCTGCGCTTTGGTCCTGGCTCAGCCCCAGTTTCTGAGTTCTGAATATTGCTAGCCTTGTGTCCTTTTCTAATAGGATTATGAAATTATCCAGTGAACCACTGCTTCATGACCATCTTTCTTAGTTGAAGCTCAGATATTATGAATATTTGGTAATCTTAGAAGATAAACTTCCTTAGGGAGAACAATATATCAGAGAACATGAAATCCGTAATTCATATATCCATATATATGTATTACACTCCCATATATATATACATATATATATATCAGTCAATGGCATCTGTAGGGTCATTGCCTTTCACAGAGATGGCTATATCCCAGAGTTTGAATTTATGAGTTTTCGTTAAGAGTGATCCTTAATGAGGATTTAAACTTTTGAATTGAAATATATACCTGTTGCAGAGATGTGTGTTTGTCCACAGCATTGGGGCTTTCCAGCTCTCACAGACCCTTCAGCGTCTCCAGCTGCCAGTCTTGGCATCTTCGAAGTAAGGAGAGGTGAGAATCCTGTTGCATGGTGTCCTCTGGTGTCTGACTGTTTGGGTTTGGTGGGTATGTGATGGGGGCTGGTGCAGATTGCATTTTCTATAGCTTCTGATAAGGTTAGCATGTGCTCAAACTTGCTGTAACTGAACTTGACCAAAATCTTTAAGAGTTGGAGATGAGTGATCTAGACTTTCCAGTTCTGTCAAGATTTGCTTTTTTTTAAAAAAAATTTTCTCTGCAGTACTGGGGAATGAACTTAGGACCTTACAACATGCTAGGCAAGCATGCCACCACGAAACAAAATTCCTAGTGTCTGTCTGTCTGTCTCTCTTTTTCTTTTTCTTTTAGCTTACATTACTTATTGATGTTAACTAAATTGACCAGACTGGCCTCAGACTTGTACTACTCCTGCTGGATTATAAACACGGACTACTGTATCAAGCCATGACTTCTTTAATAATCACTTCATGAGTATCTTGCCTTTAGGGTAATTGAGTAGAACTGGAATAGCTATATATTCTGAGAAATACTCATCTTAAGTCAACAGTGAGACCACCTCACATATGGCTCTTGTGATATATTTGGGTTTGAGTTGTGTGTCACCTTTGATGCCCACCTACCTCCACTGGGTGTGTGTCACCTTTGATGCCCACCTACCTCCACTGGGTGTGTGTCACCTTTGATGCTCACCTACCTCCACTGGGTGTGTGTCACCTTTGATGCTCACCTACCTCCACTGGATGTGTGTCACCTTTGATGCTCACCTACCTCCACTGGGTAGACTAAAAAGGTGGACTTTGGATGACTGCTACTAGGGGATTTGGGAGTCTTTCATTCAATAACTAAGGCCCAGACATTTTGCTGGTTTCTGGGATTACAGTGGTAAACAAGACTGCCCACCATATCTAAAAGCTTTCAGTTCCATAGGAGAGACCAGTAGTAATGCAGCAATTATGATACACTCAGTAACTAAAGCAAGGGACCTAAGTTCTTTGGGATTACAGGAGAGCTCTTAACCTGGGCTTGTAGACTCTGGGATGGCTTCTCAGTGTAATCAATCTCCTTACTATGAATTAAATAAACACATGAGGGACCAAGTATCAGAGCTTTGTTGAGTTTGAGCAAGTTCAGTGTGGGAAATGAAGCAGGAAAGCTGAGCGGAGGCAAGGGCCTTAGAACCTGGTTAGATGGTGGATGAAGGTGGGCAGATGGGGGGCAATTAAAAAGACTAACTGTTAGCAAGCTTTTCTAGAAAAGAGCAGGAGTAGATATTTAGGCTTTGTAACTCTTATAACCATATAGCTTCTAGTGAGCATTTTAGCAGCCACAGATGGTGTGAAAGTGAATGTGACTGTGTTCTGGTAAAAACTGACGTATAAAGGTGGCAGCTGGATTTGGCCCATGGACCATAGTATGCTGGTCTCTAGATCAGAACATAAGAATCCACTGAAAGATTGTAAGCCTCTCAGGGTGGTGGTATACTCCTGTAATCAGGAGGCCAAGGCAGTGGGATTGCTAATTCAAGGCCAGCCTGTGCTACATAGCAAAATAGAAGGAAAAATGCAATTGGATTGAAGGGGCAGAGAGAACAGTAAAGACTTGGGGTAGCAGTGTAATATCCTCCTTCCGTGGCCCTGAGGATAACTGGAATTGTGTGTGTGTGAGTGTAATTCTCTTTACTAATTTCATGTCTGTCTAATGGCACTTAAAAGGTGTTGACCAGAGAATTTCTTGGAAATGGCAGCCAGCTACTGTTTCACAGATTGGAAAAGATGAAGAGAGTCAGCATATAATGAATTAAAATGTTTTAGTACCTATTTTCTGTTGAAGGAAGTATGACCTGAATGGAGCCCTTGAAGGTATTAATTTTAGGGTTAATAGCTAGGAACTATATTTACAGAAGCTGACTGCGTCCCTAAGTGTTCTAGACAGTTCTCATTCTACATGTCCTACTTGGTCTCTTTTCTTGCCTATAGCAAACTGATAACCCATGCCTGATTTTGGAAATGTCTGCCAGATCAGGGGTGATGGTATGTCCCAGGCTGGGGCCAGTATGTTTGTTTTTGAAGGTGGACCGGTTACAGCCAGAGTTCTCCTCTGCTCCTTCCCTCTCTCCCGCTTCCTGTGAGCCCCAGTGTACTTGCAGTGATGGAGGGAGCCTACAGATTTTTGATTGTGGTGGTTTTTGTGACCTTGGACAAGTCACCTCTCTTAGTTTCCCTTTGCTTTCTAAAATGGAGATAGTGGAATTTAATAATAGCATTGTTTAGAAACCTTAATGCTATAGAGGAAGCTCTTAGTAGTGTGTTCATACTGGTTTGTTTGTTTTAATTTTTGTCTGGAACTCTATGTAGATCAGCCCAGCCTCAATCTCAGAAATCTGCCTGCCTTCGTCTCCCAAGTGCCAGGATTAAAGGTAGGAGCTACTACTAATATTCTGCACAAAAGCAAGAAGTAGTTGGGTGATAGGAGTTTTGACTTCTTAAGTTTTCAATGTGTCCATATGGTAAAAGCTTACCTGGCCTGCTGGAGGCAGTTAGAACTAAAGCAAGGCAGATTTGTACACAGTAGGAGTTATGTAGTTCACACATCATCAGGAAAGTGACTGGATTAAGCAGCTTCCCAAGACTCACCCAGGTTCTTAGCCTTCCTCTCTGTGTGGGGTCATTTATTAGTGCTGTCACATTACTGACCCTGCCTCTCTGTAAAGCATCTCTTGAATGTTTTTGTTACTTTCCTCTCCCACTCAGGGAAATGAGTCATGTGTTCTGTTTTGGTTTTCTTGGTACCATGTGAGGGCCAAAGAAGGTTGAATTGAGTTGTCCAAGATCCCAGTGTAAGGTGCTGTTAAAGCTCGTGCAGACTTGCCTCCAGATGAAACTGTGCTAGCTGATTGTTGTGATTTCTCTTCCCTTGAGTGAGAGATGCAGTCATTGTCGAGTGTGATGATGCCCCATCCATTCTGCTGGACTTTGTTTGGATTCTGCTTTATTACATGATTCCATTGGGCTTTAATTGATGCTTTTAAGGACCAACCCTGTTGGGAAGTGGATTCCCTTTGGGTTGTTTTTAGTTTCTTCTTCCTTTGGGGGACAGTCCTAAGGGAACCTTGGGTTAGGAGGGATTGCTTTGATATGTTCAAAATTGTGCCTTGTGCCCCACAGCTACAGGTAAAATCAAAAGGCAGATAATTTATGGGAGTGTCAGAGCTGGCCGCTGGCACCTCAGAAGGCCATTAGTATGCCTGTTCAGACCCTCTGTGTCCTTGCAATTGATTCCTTTTTGCATGAGTCTGATTTGGGAAGCTGTAGATCTGTGTGCAGTGATTGGATGTGACAGTCCAAACACCGGACCCTAAATTAATCCTTTTAATAGTATTCCTGCACCAAGGCAATATTCATTCATTCTCTCTCTTTCTCTCCTCTCCCCATCTCCCTCTCCCTCCCTCTTCACCCTCCCGCTCTGAGAAAGGGAGAGCAGGGATGGAAGGGAGCTAGCTAGCTTTGTTTGGGGTGCTTTGGCTGTGCTCTGTCCAGCATGTTCTACTTGTAGAGTAGTTGGCACCATGGCTTTGGCTAGATTCATTCATTTAGCAAGTCTTTACTTTCTTAATTCTATGCTGAGAGTAGAAAATGAAAAGAATGTAGTTGCTGCTTTTAAGAAACCAACTGTTTTCAGAGTTCTAAAACTCGTGTATCATTTAGATTAAAACTCGGTGCTCCTCTTTCAGCTGTGTGAAAATTTCAAATGCATGAAAATGCCTAATAAGAAAATAGTACAGAATATGCTTTTTATGCACACACGGATGCCTTTTTTACATACACATGTATGCAAAGCTCTGTTGCTACCCTTCATTATTCCTCACAGAGACTTTGAAAATTGTTAGTAGCAGAAGAGACAGGTACTTAATGTGTCATCATGTAGTGAGAAGATAAGTCTTAGAATAAACTGTGCTGTGGGGTCACATGGAAGCCATTAACTTCACCATGGAGTATCAGAGAATCTATAGAAGGGGTGGGATTTAAGCTGGGTTTCAAAGAAAGTGTTAATTTGCTGGTGAAAAATAGCAGTGCTTTCCAAAACCAGGATCAGCATTTTCTAAGGCCCAGATTTGTAGAAAGAAATGGCACATTTGGGGACATGAGCAAGAGCTGACTGTGCCTCTACTTCCTTAGAGTTTCTCACTTAGGGGGAAAAGTCACACCTTTGGAGCTGTGTGTGGGCGGAGGCTTGGAGGCTCTCTAGTGCACTGCAGTTGGTTTAACCCAAGGTGCCCTTAGCTGTTTCTGCTTTGTGCTCAAGATAAAGTGTGTTTTGTTTGTTGAGACAGGGTTTTTCCATGTAGCTCTGACTGTCCTGGAATTCACTTTGTACACCAGACTGCCCTTTAGAGATCTACCTGCCTCAGCCTCCTGAGTTCTGGGATTAAAAATGTGCACCACCACTGCCTGGCTAAAGTGTATTTTTTTAAAAATAAAATCTCTCTCTCTCCCTCTCTCTTTCTACACACACACCCTACACTTTGGATGGTTTAGATTTTATTGCTTAAGGTTATTTTTGCTTAAAAATAATACCTTACCTCAAAAGAAGAATTGAAGTTGATATGAATTATCAGTCCTGTGAAATAGTGGAATCAGTCAAGTAGCGAAATGAGCCATTGAACATGAAAGAGAAAAGTAGAGCCCACAAGAACTGAGTGCCCTGGGCCCCAGTTTCCTCACATGTAAGACGAGAGTACAGTTACTATTTTGCATGATTACTAGAGGTTTAAATGAGGCAGAATATGTAACTTAGTAGCACAGTCCTGGCTTATAACAGGTTTTCAGAAACCGACATTTCCCTTTCTTTGTTCTTATGTATTGACAATAGTAACTCCCTTTTATTGAGCGTATACTAGTGTGCACAATGCCTTACATACATTATGTGGTTGACTTGAACCCAAAGCTAGAGGTATTATTACTAAGAATGGGTAGTAGAGTTAGGATCAAGGTTTGTCTAATGCCAGGATTTTAAACCGATCTGTCCCGACTCTGCTTCAGCACAAGCTTCCCATTAGAATGAAGGAGAATAGAAGGCTTTGGACAACTTTAGATACTACTATTGTGTATATGCCCTCCGCAAAGGTGGGGCATACTTAGAGGATGACCACACTGTGACTTCCTCATCTCTAGCTTTATTTTTGTTGTGTTAGGAAAGAGAGGCTTCTGAACTGTAGAATTTTGTGAAGAGACATCATTCAGCTTTGGCCTCCAGGCGTTTGCAAGTGGCATGGCTGGTGGGTTAGCAAACAGCAGGCAGATTCTGAAGAATTGCCTCTCATGCTGCCTTGAGCTGCTGAGATGGCCTGATTGATAGCATCAGAATTTGTGCTCCTGACAGCTCTTGATGACTTCGGCGTTGCTGGTGGTCTGTTGGGGGTTAGCATGTTTCTGATGTCAGAGAGCTCTGCTGGCCCTGGCTGGGAGCAGCGGTCACTGTGGTTATAGGCCAAGTACAGATGGGGTGTGGAGAAGAGAGTGCTCCATTGAGATGAGGACCCCATTATAGTTCCTGCCTCTTCCTTCCCACTCTGGAGCTGTCAGAAAGTGTGGGAATTGCAAGGAGTTTGAGGCTTGTTGTGTGTAGCCATTAGCGAACTAGCCCCACTGCTTGGTCTCTTGTTTCTTCTGTGTGAGTGCAGAGAGGCTTGAGTCTGAGGCCTGCTTCTTGCATTGCAATGAACTGTGGTCTCGAACCCTGATGTTGGAATCTTGGGCTTTGTTATTTCTCTTCCTCTCCCCTATTCCCTTCCTCCCTTCGTTTTTTTCTTTGATTAGGTCTCCCCTTGTAGCTCTGGCTGACCTTCAGCTCACAGAGATCTGCCTTCTACCTCCTGCATGCTGAGGTTAAAGGTCTGCACCACCATGCCCTGGCTATTTCTCTTTCTTGTCTAGTGAGTCTTGGGTTCCTTTTCCTGGCTTCTCCCTGGCTGGCTTGTGTTTGCCTCTTAAGGTTTGTTCGTTTTTGACTATTATTTTTACAGAAGTACTCTGGTAGTAAAGGTGCATACAGTTGAATATTATGATTTTTGTTTTGTTTTAGTTTCTCGAGACAGGGTTTCTCTGTATTGCCTTGGCTATCCTTGAACTTACTCTGTGGAGCAGGCTGGCCTTGAATTCAGATCCACTTGCCTCTGCTTCCTTAGTGCTGGGATTAAAGTCATGTGCCTTTACCACCCCGGGATAGTATGACTTCTGAAGACATGAAGTTTATGTACATGTTTCTTGGGCTATTTTTAGCTGCCTAAGTCAAAACCTGGGCCCAAATAGGTTTCAGACAGGTATCTTTGTTGTGTCTTGAGTATAATTGCTGAGTCATTTTAGGACAAGATCTTTCCCCAGGACTAGAAAGCTAAAGCTGGGTGGTCCAGGCTATTGTGTCAGGTGGACTTAGTACTGTGGAGTTTCTTTGGAGTGTAGTTTCTGCTTCCCAACAGATTTTTAATTTTGTGCATTGGATCCAGGGATGGCATGCATAGTCCTGGGTGTTCCCAGAGATTTCAGGTGTGTGTGGCTGAGGAGGTGGTGTGTCAGGAGACCACGTTTCCTGATGGGCTCCTCAGCTTGTCTTATCAGAAGCTCCCCCAGCCAGTGTGTGTGGATGTTGAAGGATGACCCCTCCCTCCCTCCCTTTCCTTTCCAGTAATGGAGGCTATAAAATGTCTATTTACCCAAGACACCAGAACGACTCCTCTGTGGTTCCACTAATCTGGTGATTTGGTGCTTCTTTGGTCTCTCAGGTAAATACAGATTGAGTCTTTTTATAAAGGCATATTATTTCCCTCATTAAATGTGTATCTTGGCACATGTGTTATTTACCTGATAGACAGTAATGGCTGCAGAGGAACCATTGGTGTCTGTTGTGTAAATACTCTGCACAGAGACCATCCTCCAGGGGCTGTGGCACAGGCCTGTTTCTCCAAATCGGGCTGGCCTCAGGGCAGTCCCTATTTACCCCTCCCTGTCCCCATTGGGAGCTGATCCCTTCATTTTGAGTTGAAAGCCATTCATTCTTTCCTTTGATGTAGCCTGTTCACTACTTTTATTTGCTATAAGGGAAGGATGTTTAAGAATACCTGTGAATAGATCTTGTTCTCTGATAAAAAAAAAATGTATATAGTACATAAATACAGAAAAATCATAAATTGAGTTCTTTGCTTCGACTAGATACCAGAGTCCCAGTTGATATTGGAGCTATAGACTTAAATTCTGCACACTTGTAACTAAAGTATAAAGACATCCATGGAAAAGAAATCCCCAAGCTGCTAGCACACACAAGAGCAGGTGGGGTGCCGCTGCAGAAATTATGGGGATGTTTCTGAGAAGGCTGTGCAAGGCCAGAGTGAGTGACAAGTTAAAAGGGCACTAAGTGATAGCTTTTCCAGTAGGCATTAAGGGCTAAGATGTCATGCCATGAGTGCTGTCCCACCCTCAAGAGACCATATAGCTTGCCTTTTGTAGGCACTGTGAGAAGATCTCTTCCTTATATTCTTTTTTAAATATTTTATTTTTATTTTAATTGGTGTTTTGCCTGCATGTATAACTGTGTAAGGGTGTCAGATCTTGGAATTACAGACAGTTGTTAGCTGCCATGTGGATGCTGGGAATTGAACTCAGGTCCTCTGGAAGAACAGTCACTGCTCTTAACTGCTGAGCCATCTCTCCAGCCCCTCTGTTTTGAAAACCACATTGTACATGGATTTTGTTTATTTAACTTGCTGTGCTGGGGACTGAACCCAGGGCCTCATACATGGGAGGCAAGTACTGTACACAGAGCTGTACACTCACTCAGCCTTATACCTGGATTTTTAATTAATTTATTAATTAATTAGGGTTTTTGAGACAGGGTTTTTCTGTGTAGTCCTAACTGTCCTGGAACTCACTCTGTAGACTAGGCTGGCCCCAAACCAGCCTAAACTGGATTTTTAAAAGTATTTAAAAAAAAAAAAATTGGGCTGGAGAGATGGCTCAGCGGTTAAGAGCACCGTCTGCTCTTCCAGAGGACTCGGGTTTGATTCCCAGCACCCACATGGCAGCTAACAACTGTCTGTAGTTCCAGTTCCAGGCAAACACCAAGGCAAATAAATAAATAATAAATAAATAAAGTTTAAAAAAAAAATTGAGGACTGGAGAGATGGCTCAGGTTAGAGCACTAGGTGTTCTTCAGGAGATCCTGAGTTCAATTCCCAGCAACCACTTGGTGGCTCACAACCATCTGTAATGAGGTCTGGTGCTCTCTTCTGGTGTGCAGGCATATGTGTAGTCAGAACACTGTATACATAATAAAAATAAATCTTTAAAAAAAAGTTTGAAACAACCCAACTTACATAAAAATCAGAAGTGCAATACAAAGATTTCTTTTCTGAACTATTTGAGAATTAAGGTTCTGAACTGATGTTCCATTATCAAGGATATTTGATGTTTTTTTTTCACAAGCAGACCCTTTTCTTACCCAACTACAGTACAACTATCAAAGTCAGTTAACCTTGGTATGTTAACCTCTAGATAGTCCCATGAAGCCTGTTCAAGTTTTGTTGATTCTTAGGGATGTTCTTAGTAGCAAAAAGAATGGTTGATGGCTGGAGTGCATTTAGTTATCAAGTTTGGAGTCTCCTTTAGACTTTTCTCGGTATGTTTTTCTTGATGCCTGTGACTTTGATACTTTTGAAGATTATGGGCTAGTTATTGTGTGGATTGTTCCTCTATTAGGGTTTGTCTGATAAATTCTTACAGTTAGGTTCACATTATGCCTCTTTAGTAGGATATCAGACATGATCCGTTGTTCTCATCCTATCTTGTCAGGTGACATGTAATTTTGATTTATCCCATTATTGATGCATTTTGGGGGGGCACAGGGTAACCATGTAACCCTTGTCAGCTTGGATTACACTGTGTACAAAGCTAGCTTTGTATTCCTGTCTCAGCCTCCCAAGTGCTGGGATTAAAGGTGTGTGCCACCATATCTAGCAATGATGCTTATTTTTGACCAGTTGTGTAAGATGATATCTGCTCATATTTTCTATTTTATAAAATTGATTTTTAATTGTAACTAGTAAGGGTTCTATGGAGAAATACATTGAAACCATGTTTATATTACCTCCATAGATTTTAGTTGTATTTATTAAATTTTTATAGGCTCCTGGTTTCCTGGTTTATTCATTGCATTATAATCCATCACCATCCCTATTGACCAGCAAGAATCCTCCCAAGATGGCTTTTGAGTCCTTCTGATATGATCCTATTACTCTGAGTCCTTTCTTGTAGACTATCTTAGGCTCATCTTGTAGTTTTCTTTTCATTTCTCCAAGGAGCTCTGGCTCTCTTAGTGGACAGTGGTATTTGGAAGGCATTACTGTGATAAATGTGCTCATGTTGTTAACCCCCCTAGTCAGTGCTAGAGTGGAAATTTATGTCTATTTGTGTGGGTAATCTTGCTTTGGTTGTGGTTTGGTTTTTTTGAGACAAGGTTTCTCTTTATAGCCCTGGCTATCCTAGAACTCACTCTGTAGATGAGACTGGCCTTGAACTCACAAAGATCCACCTCCCTCTGCTCCCCCCCACACACCAGTGCTGGGATTAAAGGTGTGTGCGCCACTGCCACCTACATGTTATCATACTTTTATTTATATCTACATTTATATATTCACATCCATCACATCTATACCAGAAATCATAAATTCAAAATCTTACTGCCAATTTTGAAACAACAAATTTTATTTTGGTTTCTTTGTTTGTTTTTAGTAGTGAGAAACCTGGTTTCCATTATCCTTAATATATGCACTCTGCCTATCCTTTTTGTATGTAACTATTCTGTTGTTACTGGCTCTTTTTTTAAAAAAAACAAAAAAAAACCAAAAAAAACAAAACTTTATTTATTTATTATTTATTTGCCTTGGTGTTTGCCTGGAACTGGAACTACAGACAGTTGTTAGCTGCCATGTGGGTGCTGGGAATCGAACCCGGGTTCTCTGGAAGAGCAGACGGTGCTCTTAACCGCTGAGCCATCTCTCCAGCCCCTGTTACTGGCTCTTTAACCCCTCCCTGGAGAGTGACTTTTTTCCCCTGTCTCTGAATCTCATTAAATTCTTTTGGTATAAATGCCTTCTGTGCCTGCCCTTGGCTGTGACATGGTACGGTACACCTGGCCACCTCTGCATGGATGCCCTTTTCTCCTGCCTTTGCTCTTATCCTTTATTTAGACCCCTCTAGTCTCCAAACCCCAACTGATACAGATATTTATTGCATTTAACAGTTTTAGAATTGAATTTTTTACAAAGGGAACAGGAAGCATTATCCTCTGTTTTTTGACTTGATCAGAATTTGTTAGGAGGGTAGTTTGGAACCCAGTTAGCGTTGACATGTGGAGCCTGACCTAATATCTACTTTATTATTTTTACATATATGAGTATTTTGTCTACCTACATGTATGTCTGTGCACCATGTACATGCAGTATCCGCAGAGACCAGAAGAGGGCATCCAGTGTCCTGAGACTGGAGTTACAAATGATTGTAAGCCTCCATGTGGATGCTGGGAATCAAACTCAGGTCTCTGCAAGAACAGCCTGTACTCAAATGCTGAGCCACTTCTCCAGTCTATTTAAGACTTCTTTCAAGTGGTTCTTCTTGATGTGGATGAAATCAAATGAGAAAACAAAGCCTGTAAGAAAGGAGACCCTGTAGCTATCAGTGTGTTGTCCAAGGGAGGGGGCAGGGTATGTATACTGTGCCCTTTGGGAGGCCTAGAGAATTAGAGCAATGTAGGAGATAATTTTGTAAACATTGTTAATTGAGGGAAGAGCCAGTTTCATAGATGTAGTAATAATAATAATAAACTAACACTTTCTTAGCCATTATATGCTAGATACTGCTGTGTTCTCATTTCATTCTCACTTTAGAAGTAGATACTGTTATTATTGTCATTTTCCAATAAGGGAATTGAAGAACAGAGCATGCCCATGGTGCTGTGGCTAGTAAGTGCTGAAGTCAACATAAACAGGAAATCCTTGTTAGTTGAGACTGTTGCCTCTGGTATTGGCAGACAGAGTCTATACAGTTGATTTATATACTGTGTATACTATAGACACATTAAGAGTTGCAGAAATCTGCCTGCCTAGCTCGGTTAGGAGAAAAGGTCCAGAAGGACTTTGCATCTAAGCTAGAATGGGTAATAGAGCCATTGTCATTCTGTCACTTGTTTTCCCAGTACTGTTGGGGAAGGAGGAAAGGAAGCAGGGAGGGAGGGAGGGAATGGGTTTATTTTGGATTCTGGCTTTCCAAGGGATGTTGGTCCTTTTTCTTTTCCAAGAGATTACATAGTGAAACTCAAGCTTGCCCTTGTCTCCCTGGACTAGAGTTTTGGAGAAGACTGTAAAGCAATGAGTAAAAACAAATAACATACTTGTGTTAGAATGCACGAAGAATCCTTTTTAGTCTTCACGCAATCTTCATGATATTTCATGTTTCGATGTATGCTAGGTGAGTAATTGTAGCTTTTCAGCGAGTCAGTAGAGAGCTGGGAAGAGAAGTCATACTTGGCATTGTACTTTTTTTGCTCAGGTAGTAGTGACCTCATTGTGCCTGAGTGTGTTCCACACTTGACAGGGTGCTGTTCTTCTACCCTGCATGGGAATATGGTGTTGTCTTATAGCTAGTCAGAGGCAGGCCTTTGGTTGGGTTGGAGTTTGCCATTGTCGGGAGTATAAACTGATGGCAATTTGTGTGTTAAATGGTAAGATTTCTTGCTTGAGAATTAAAGTTAAGGAACATTTGAGTATTAAGTCTAATGTGGGGAAGTGTTGTTCCTATATTTCTGCCTTGTTCTCTCGGATTAGGTTTTGATTTTTATATTTAGTTAGCCCTTAGAGGAGAGCAGATATTGTGTGAATTTAAAGGGAAAATGTAAAGGAAAAATGATTCCAGTTTTTTTTCCCTTGCACATATTCCCTCAGAAAATTTTACTAGACTTTTAGAAATGCTCCCATTACTGCCACATCTGGGTTTTCTGTTCCCTTCTTGGTAAAAGGCCTCCCTCAGTCATCCTGGGCCTCTAGGAGAGAAGAGAGCAAGGCCTGAGGCTGTTGCCAGCTGTGTTCTCCAGTTCCCCTAGGGTACTACTTACCAGTGTGGAGGTTGGGAAGCATCAGGATATGTTGAGCAAAGTTCCCTGAGACTGGCTTTGTCGGCTTTCCTACATTCCTGCTGGGAGAAGGCAGAGGCTGTGTGAGATTCGAGTTACAAGTAGGTTAGCCAGGGGCAAATGCTGTGTGAGAGAGCTTCCAGGAAAATGAGTTTGCTTCTAGGACTCTGTGCAGCTGCCCACTTCCAATTGCTTTAAAGTTAACTGTTGCTGCCGGAGTAGTGATTGCAGAAGCCCTTTCTCTGCTCTCTTTTGAACTAGTGCTCCGTTTACAAATGAAGCTAGTTTTGTGTGTGGCTTTGAGAAAGATCTGGGAGGCAGAATTGTAGTCATAACACTGCAGGTGCTGCTGCTGTTAGGGTCTTAAACTTTAGTAACAAAAACTGTGATTCTGAAAATCGCTGGAAACCCTGGGGCGTGGCTCAGGTTGCATGGCTATTCCTGAGGACTGGATGGAACCAGCCCACAGTGGGAGGGAAGTAACCTAGGTTCTCTCTGTTTTTTATTTTGTTTGTTTTTTGTTTTCTTTTTTTTTTAACTTTCCTCCCCTAAGTTTTAGATGCCTCTGGATGCTCAATGCTAGCACCTTTACAGACTGGAGCGGCTCGATTTTCTTCGTATTTACTTTCAAGAGCAAGAAAAGTGCTGGGCTCCCACTTATTTTCTCCCTGTGGTGTTCCGGAGCTCTGTTCCATATCCACCAGAAAGCTGGCTGCCCACGGCTTTGGCGCGTCAATGGCGGCAATGGTGCCCTTCCCACCCCAGAGGTATCACTACTTTTTAGTGCTGGACTTTGAGGCCACATGCGACAAGCCACAGATTCATCCTCAGGTAACTGTTGTCCTGTTGCTTTAGAAACGGTTGGGTGGGCAGGAGGGAGGGAGGAGAATCCTGCTTCCTGGACCAGAGTTTTCTCATCCTCTGCTTTCAGTTACTCTGAAGTACTTGCCTTCTAAGGCAGGTTGGTTACAAGTGTGCTAGGCAAGACAGAGCTACAAGTCTCTGGGGAGAACAGGATACATTGTTTCTCCCTAGTCTCTGCTTTTGGGAATAAGATCTTTCTTTGCCAGCCTTCTTCTCTTTGGATTCTGTGGTCCTTCCTGTCTCCTGCTGTTGCTGTGTTTGTCAGCTTCGGAGGTGACCAAGGTCATAGGCTAGGTGTTTTGTTTCTGGGGATCATCTGCTCTTCCAGAGCAGCCAGCTACCACACTAGGAAGACACTCAAGCAGTACTGTGGGCACACAAGTATGGAAACTGAGGCTGTAACCCAGCAGCCAGCACAAGCTTGCCAGTCATTTCAGGGAGCTATCTTGGAAGTGAATTTCCAGCTCAGCACCTGCCACATTCCTGACTCATAGGAACTGACTGTGACAGAAAATAATTATAATTAATTCTCTTTTTTTCTCTTTCTAATTTTTCAAGACAGGGTTTCTTAATGTAGCTCTGGCTGTCCTAGAACTTGCTGTGTAGACTAGGCTGGCCTCAGACTTGGAGATCCACCTGCCTCTGCCTCCTGAGTACTAGGACAAAAGGTGTGCACCACCATCACTGCCTGGTTTGAACAATCGATTCTTAATGGTTTAAGCCACACATTTTGTAATATTTTTTGTTTGCTTTTCATGTATAAAATATCTCACTATGTTGTCCAGGGTGTCCTTGAACTCATTTCATAGTCTAGGCTGGCTTTGAACTTGATATCCTTTTGTCTCAGCCCACCACATGGTGGGATTACTGGTGTATACTCCCATACCTGGTTTAGTATAATTTGTTATGTAGTATTAGATAACCTAAACAGGTGCCATTGCTAGTCTGTTGGAAAGGATTTTTTTTTTTCTTTTCTTCTTTAGTTACCAACTGTATACAAAGACCTTTTATCTTTTGAAGTCATGTATTACACGGATTCTATTTAGTATTATCATAAAACCTGGAGCCATATATTTGGGAAGGGCTGAAATATCAGAGATGGGGAACAAACCATAGCCACTTCTCATCAAGCCAGCTCCTGAGGCCAAACGGGTCCTATCTCTGTGAGTCATCGGACTGAGTGGGTAAGCAGGAAAGGAAAGAACTTCTGCCTTCTCCTCTGTATCTTTCTTTCCCTGGTCCATCTATTTCAGTTCCCAGACAACTCTCCTAGTGCTAGGATTAAAGGTGGGTACCGCCCCTGACTGGCTCTATTTGGCCTTGAACTCACAGAGATCCAGTGATGGGATTAGAGGCGTGAGTCAGCATTCCCTGACCTTCCTGGCTTAGCTCTGTCCTCCGGTATTCCAGACTATTTATATAATTTATCACCACAGTAGTGTTACTGGGAAGCTTGGATTAGCAGTAGAGAGGTACTGGTACTGAGTGCGTGATGGAATGTTTGGATGCCAATGCAGTAGTTGATTGTAGTGTGGAGACTCGTATGGGTGGCTCTAGGATGGCAGCTCCTTCTGCTGTGCTCAGGTCACAATGTGTGATTTTAGGGTACACAGACCTTTGCTTTGGTGAAGAGTAGCTTTCAGTAGGAGGCCAAAGGGGAGAAAACCTCACCATTGGGACTCGGGAGGCAAGACCCCTCGGAGCCACAGGAAGATAAACTGGCTTCATTTCTTATGGTCAGCTTTTTCTAGAAGCAGTTGTCTGTAGAATGGTGGATGGTTTTACCTGTCAAAGACACTACACCCCTTTGCTTTCCTCTTTCCAGTTTGAAGCTCACCTATGGAGTATTGGAATCAGGCCAATTTAGACAAGGACTGTGCCCTAAGGGAAGCAACTTTAGATAAAAAGGAATACTGCTTGGAAACTGCCCAAGCTACACTTCTTTCTGCCTCCTGCTCCTGCAAGTGGGGGTGGGTGGTTGGCTGGGAGCTCTAGTTGTGGAGTCTTCTGAGTTGAGAATCCAAGATCCACATTCTAATGCTCGCTCTGTATTACATCCCTTACAAATTTTCAGTCCCTGAGTAAGCCCTAGTGAAGCATGACCCTAAATCTAGCACTCCTCTATTACATGTGATTCATTGTTATCGCTTCTGAATTTCTGTAATTGCTTGGCATTTCCATCACTGCATTTGCTACTTCCTGGAAAACGCTTGTGTGTATGTGCTTCTTAGCAGTCCACTTGGATTATAAGCTAGTTATGTAGCTCTGTTTGCTTGTCCTTTAGAAGATCTTGCCAGTGTTCTTGTAGGTGAAACCTGATTTATATCTCTATATTTATAAGAATATTAGTTATAAATACAGTAAAACATACGGTATTTTTCATTTGTCATCATTTTTTGCTGCTTATTTTTGTACTTGGTCATTGTTATCTTTTACCTCTCAAGGGCATAATCATTTGTCTGCCTGCCTATTTATGTTACCAACTTGCTTCCCAGATTTAGGCTCAAAGGTGTCCCCCCCACACACACACACACTAGCCTCAGACTCAAAGATTTGTTTGCTTCTGCCTCCCAGTGCGGGGAGTAAAGGTGTGCACCGCCACCACAGGTCTGACATGAAGGTTTTCATGACCCACACTGAGTTTGAGCTTGGTGCTGTTTTCCAGAATCTGCATTTGAGTAAAGACTATATCTCCAGAATCAATGAACCCTGATGGTGTGATTCTAGGGCTCTTAAGGTGCATTATTAGCTAAGCATTAGCTGTTGCTTTAGAGATCTTGGAGAGAGGTGGCATTGCTGTCTTGCTTATCTTTAAGAGGGTAATACAAATGATCTTGGAAATTATAGACCTGTTGGTTTACTGTGATTCCAAAGAAGATACTTGACCTGATCGTCAGATAATCAATCAGCAAACAGCTAGAAAAATGTGAGATTCTCAGAAATAACTTACATGGGTTTGTGAAGAAGAGCAAATCCTGTCAGATCAATCTAACTTCTTGCTGTGACATAGTGATGGATTTGCGTGGATCTAGGGAAAGTGATAAATGTAATGCATCTCAACTTCATTAGACCTCTGCAAGGCTGCCATCAACAGGTGGGAAGGCTCATTTAAGGCCTCACATTCGTGTCCTCTGCACCATTCCTTAGACTACTCTCAAGAAAACGACGGGGAGCCCGAGACCTGCTATTAATTACAACTTAAAGCTTCATCCCTTTTTTGGGGAAGGAGAGTCTTAAAGGTTTCTGGGTACCAAAATCCTGATAGAATTCAGAGGAAACTTGGAAGATGAATGAGAGAAAATTTCAATTTCAGATAGTAAGATTGCTATGGGTCAGGTTCTCAACAGAGCCCTGCTGTCTAGGTATTCCAGTCAGCAAGGAGAGGGAAGAAAACTGGAAAAACTCAGAGTAGAGGAACAGAACTGACTACAGGAACGAGCAAGACTAGTAAGAAAGAAAATGAATCACAGACAGTTGTGAGCTGCCATGTGGATGCTGGGAATCGAACTCAGGTCCTCTGGATGAACAGTCAGTACTCTTAACTGCTGAGCCATCTTTCCAGCCCCCCCCCCTTTTTTTTTTTAAAGATTTATTTATTATGTATACAGTATATAGAAGAGAGTACCATGTTGTATAAGGTTTCCCCAGCCCCTTTGGGCCTGAAGGTTCGGACCTGGCCCACAGTGGCTTTTGTCCCCCAAAGAAATGAATCAGACACTTATATTAACTTCATACTGTTTGGCCTATGTCTCAAGCACATTACTAGCTAGCTCTTTCATCTTAATTCAACCCATTTCTAGTATTCCATCTGCCATGTGGCCCGGCCTGCGGCTCACCTGGATTCCTTACATGTCTGTCTTCTTTGGGGGTTGGATGGAGACTGACTAACTCCACCCTCCTTCTACCCGTCTGACCTCTGATTCTCCACCCACTTCTACGGTGCTCCACATAGGCCAAAACAGTCTTTTATTTACAGCATACAGAGAACATTCCACCACAGTATCAGATGTCATCATAGATGGTTGTGAGCCACCATGTGGTTGCTGGGAATCAAACTCAGGACCTCTGGAAGGACAGTCAGGGCTCTTAACCTCTGAGCCATCTCTCCAGCACCATTCTTGTTCTTATTAAATGCAATAATATGGGGGCTGGAGAGATGGCTCAGCGGTTAAGAGCACCCTCTGCTCTTCCAGAGGACCCGGGTTCGATTCCCAGCACCCACATGGCAGCTAACAACAGTCTGTAGTTCCAGTTCCAGGCAAACACCAAGGCAAATAAATAAATAAATAATTAAAAATAAATAAATAAATAAATAAATAAATAAATAAATAAATAAATGCAATAATATCTTGCTCTGTATTTTAAACAAGGGCCCAAAACACCCAAAACAAAACAACAACAAAAAACCAAACCAAACCAACCAAAAAAACCCACATAGATTTAAATAGAAGGAAGAAAACTTGAGGTTGTGGTGAGAATGGCCTTCCAGAAGAAGCAGGGAAAGCATTAGGATGTAACGTGCCTCCTTTCAGAGTGGGAGGTAGCTGTTCTGTGACAGGCTCTTTATGGGGAAACCCTTTATGTTGTCTGAGCCTGGGCCTAGAATGAGAGAAACATCCAGTTCCTCTCCCGTCTCCTGATTGGCTCTTTTGCTGTCACTATCTGCCCGTTGGACTTGTGGATATTTTAGATTGTAATATTTAGAGCACAGCATACCTCCCCCGTGTGGGAGACAGAAACAGGTTTTGGCCTAGTGGAGCCCTGTTGTCTGGAGGCTTGGTGTGGGGCTCATTTCTCAAATTTGTGAGCCAGCTTATTGAGACTATCTTAAAGGAGTGTCTCCACGAGAAACTGACAGGTGCATGCTCTGTTGTACTTGGGTGTGTAACAGTATTAGTTATAAGTACAGTATAACATCTGGCATTTTTCATTTGTCATCATTTTTTGCTGTTTATTTTTGTACTTTGTTCAGCTAAGTGATATTGGAGAGGTTGGTTTGCTAGTGATAGACTTTTGTGTTCTGATTTTTGTGCTCATTTGGTTTGTTTTACTTGTTTCTATTCAGATTAATGTGATAGATATTCATTTAATTTAAAACTTTTTATTGAAAAACTTTTTTTATTTAAGTGTCGATTTAGATGATTTAAAGTATTTTCGGTCTCTAAATTTCAGCATTGTGGTTCCTTTCCTTTGTAGGGATTGTTTTCTGATACAGAAGTAGATTTTTATCTGTTTAAGGGAACAGTGGCTCCTTTGTCCTCACTAGCTGGAGTTTGCTTTGCTCATTTTGGTGTGGATGTGCATGATGTGATAGTTGTTGTGACCCTGGGGCCCAGAGAGCAGCCTGAAAGCTTTGGTGGCTCTTTAATTGTACATCTTTAACCTCGGGGCAAGTTCTCTCAGCACCTCAGTGTTCAGAGGAGACCAGAGCAAATGTAAGTGAGGAAAATGAGGTGTAGGCCAGAGCTTGTGGGGAGGATGGAGTAACCTCAGCTCTCTGCATGGCTTTGGGGGGGGAGCAGCTCTCTGTATGTGGAAGGGGAGGTTCTGGCCGCTGTCTCCATCCCTTCCTTGGTCTTCTGGGTAGTCTTTCTCAATGCACCAAGCATCCCTGCCTGCTGTTTTTCTTCTCATCTGTATTCAAGTGCCTGTAATGTTAGGTGGTGAGGTTTTCTACCGTTTGGTCTTTGCCCATTGCTGCCCCCCCTTCAGAATCCTTGGAGAGACTCCATCTGCATTTTGAGTTAGAATTATGACTAAAGAGGAGTTCTCTTTTATAGAAAATTGTGCAGGTGCTGGGTTAATTTTGGAAGGCAGGGTGGGGAAAGGGTTGATAGTGATGGGGTGGGGTAGCAGTTGTGGGGAGGTGGGTGGTGTTGGGCTACTTAATACAAGAGCAGCATTTGCAGGATTTCAGTGTGACCTAGAACTAGCACCATTGGGTTTTTTTGGTTTGTTTGTTTTGTTTTGTGAAAGATATTTTGGAAAAGTTTACAAGAATTTGATGAAGATCACTATAGATCAAACTATATTGATTCCCTTTTTCCTTTCTTTAGGGCTGAAAGACACCTCTCCCCACCCCCCAAGTATTGCTCTTTGCTCCATAACTGTCTTGTTTTCTGGTTTGGGTTTCTGTAGTCTCTAAGTGGTCAAAAGGAAAGTATTGTATAGAAAAAGACCCACTCTCTTATTAGTTTGCCCTGTTTACAGCTTCTCAAGTGGGAGGAACTAGACCCCACTTTTTAGCAAGGCTCAGTTGGATTCTGTTCCCTGTCTTCAGTTTTAGTCAGCCTGCTTTTTTTTTCCTGTACAAATAGGCAAAGACGCTGATGCTATTCTAAACTGGGAAATGAAATGCAAAACTGACGTTAATGTAACATTATGGTTGAGATTAAATGCACCAAAATCAGGAAATTCAAAGTTATGCATCCCCCAGCCACTATAACTCAGCCTCATGTGGCGTGTGTAGTATTTTGTGTGAGTGTGGATGGTATTATATGTTAAGACATTAAAGTTAACACCGTAAGCAGAGCACAAAATGCTTCAGGGGGCTGAGTTATGACGACCATGTGAGCTGTAAGTGTTCTTGCACAGGCTCCTGACTCCTAGAATTTTTTTTTTCCTGCCCATCAGACCAATTATTGCCTTTCTTTTCAGTTATATCTCTGCTTTAACACATCTTTTCCAGGGTCACTATGAGTGAATTCCACTATTGGTGGCCAGTGATTGTAGGGAGAATAGGATGGTCCCCAGACCCTTTGTCCTTTTGTCCATGCTTCCATAAAAGTGACCCCCCCCAGGCTGTTGTGTCCTTGTGGTTCCCTGCAGGGATGGGCCTCATCCTGACTCCCTGTAGCTTCTCACTGGCACTCCTTGAATAGGAACAAGCTCCACTGTGTCTGTTGCTCCACGTGAAAGCCAAGGGGCCCCTTTTTATTAGAGCAGACATAGCAATGCAGAAGTAAAATATACATTTCAGGAATGAAGCACTGATGCATGGTGGTGCTGCCTTGTGTGTTTGGCATAGCAGAGACAAGATCGAAGTGGGTTTATTTGCTCTATTCAGATTGCCTCTCTACCTTCCCCAGGGTTTCTACCTTTAAACTGCTATGATGTGTAGTTGGGCTGTGGAGTTGCCTGAGGGTGGAGCAGGGATTTTCCTTGGGGAACACTGGGTCATTGGTAACAAAATCAGCACATAATTTAGTGCACATCAGGAAAGATCCCCCAGCCTCTTATTATCCTGCTGGTCTCCCCAGGGCTGAGACAGCTGTTGGAATGCAGGTTTGTTAGGCACTAGGCTAAGTTTGGTGGTAGGGAAGAGCTCCAAAGAATGGGAGCATTGAGCCTGCTGAATGAAATTAGAATCTGATAACGGTGACCCTGAACCATCCTTGAGAGTTTTTGTTGGATGTGGCAAATCCAACTAAGTCTGCAAAGGAATGGGGAGGAGCTCATTTTAGCCACCTTGGAGGCCATGAAAAAGCCTCTTTGCTCTTTGGATAGCAAAGGAACTAGCCCCCTACCCTCAAGAAGCGCAAAGTCAGAGAGACGTACGTGCGCGCACGCACGAGAGAGAGAGAGAGAGAGAGAGAGAGAGAGAGAGAGAGAGAGAGAGAGAGAGAGAGAGAGAGAGAGAGAGAGAGAGAGAGAGAGAGGGAGAGAGAGAGGGAGAGAGAGAGGGAGAGAGAGGGAGGTGTGTGTGTCTGTGTCCACCAACAGGCATACTCTACCATTACAGGAAAGCATGGTGTAGAGGGAATAGCAAATGGATGAGAGCCATCTGCACACTCCACTCCGTGTACAGGAGGGGAAACAGGGTGCATGTTATGGGACATTTAGGAGACCCAAAGGTTCATATATGCCTGAAGCCTCATAACTGTTATAGCAGGGATTTAAAACAACAACAACAAAAATTGGAAGGGTTTAACAGAGGAAAATTAGGTGAATTGGCTTAGTGTGGGTTGGGGGAAGGAGTCTAAATTCTGGACTACTTTGTCAGAATATTAAAAATGAGTGAGAACAGGTGATAAATTTGAGTCCAGTGAATAGTTTACGATTGAGTGAGTTGAATTATTTGTGTGCTACATTTTATTTCTCACATTCAAGTTACAAAGTCCTGTTGGGATGCTTGTGAGAGTATGAAGTGTAAAAGAGGTTTAGGAATATGAACCAGTAAGGTCTGGACACAAAGGGTGAGGGTCAGAGTGGGAAAAATCAGAGTTCTTATTGGTGACAAAATCAACTAAGTCAGCAAAGGAATGAATGGTGCTGAGGTGGTAGGAGCTTAGGCTGAGGCTCTGAGGCATTGTCAAGAGGCCAGGCTGGTTTGTCAGCTGTCACTGAATGGTAGAATGCTAGATCCCGAGGGAAAGGCAGTATCTGGAGACTGACAGGACATCTTCTCACCTAAAGTTCTGGGAATTTGAATTTGGATCTGCTAAGACACACCTTAAACAGACGAGGGAGGTGTAGGCACTTCAGATGGCTGTTTGGTTAACACTGAGAGGAATGTAAAGGAAGAATTAATGAGGAGCAGGGGGGAGAAGGGGAGAGGGTGGGGTGCAGGGGGTCAGCCAGGGAGTGCTCAGAAGGACTGTGTAGGCTTTCCACTCCCTTGCTCTCTCCTGTCATGTTTTTCTTCTCCCCTGTATTGATTACATTTCTTCTACAGACTCATCTCAGTGCTTTGACATGAGGAAACTGATATTAGGAGATGCTTTCTCCATCACTGTGTCTTTTTGGGAAAAGGATTCTGCATCATTTTGATTAAGATGCCATTCGGATGATTATTTTTTATCCTCTTATCGTGGGTGTTCACAATACTAAAAAGCCCCCACAGCATTGCATTTATGTGATGAGTTCTGAGCGTTAGCTGTAAAAATTGAGCCATACCCTAAAAGCTATGCTAAGCTAAATTGACATTAGGGCTGCCCTTCCCCCAAGGCTGGTAGCCTACAGCCAGCCACAGTGACCAGCCACTGAGAGTTAGAGAGGAGTCTGTGGAGGGAGAAGTCACCATCAGGGAATCTTTGGTAGTGGAGTAGTCTACTGTCGGTGTCCCGTTCCCAGAGGATATAGTTGGTCAGTGGAGGTATGCAGACTTTTAGTTGGCAGAACAGCAGCACTGTGGCATGAGGGGTTGTACTTCTCTTCTGGGTGCTGTGGTCAATGTCTAGTCCTGGAGAGCTGTTCCAGACAAGCGTTTATCTGAGGCCTAAATTGTGGCAGGGACTTTTTTAATTTTTTTATTTTTATGTTAATTGGTGTTTAGCCTGCACGTATAACTGTGCAAGGGTGTCAGATCTTGGAATTACAGACAGTTGTTAGCTGCCACATTGATGCTGGGAATGGAACTCCAGTCCTCTAGAAGAACAGTCAGTGCTCCCAACCCTGAGCCATCTCTCCAGCCCAGCACGGACACTTTTTCGTGGAAATACCCATATTGCAAACTGAGCATAGTAGCATAAAACTTTAATCCCAGCACTCGGGAGGCAGAGGCAGGCAGATCTCTGTGAGTTCAAGGCCAGCCAGCTCTAGTGCTTCCAGGACAGCTAGAGCATCATAGAGACTATGATTTGAGACCTTTTCTCAAATAAAAACAAAAAGTCTATAGTGCATCGTTCACGGGGATGGCGAAGGTCAAGAAAGCGAATCAGAATTGTTGGATGAGTCACTACAGTCAGTGGGAACAAAGGAAAGATGTTCCAAGGGTTCAAAGGTAGATGTGGAGAAACCTGTCAAGTCAACTTAAGAGGGGTTTAAGTGGGCTGGGTTAAGGTGGTGATGGTAGAAGTGGAAAGAGGTTTTTTTTGTGTTATATCCCTTAGGTGTGCCGGGTAAGACACAAGTCTGAGAACCATGCTTTTATAGCTCCCTCCTCCTTTGGATTCTTGTTCCCTGGGAGTCATAGTGCTGAGGATTTGGTGAGGAACAGAGTATTCACTCTTAGGTGGCATAAGTGGGTAGTCTGAGTTAAGGATCCACACCAAGGAGACCATACAAAGACAGTAGCTTTAGATAGTTCCTTTGAGGTAAGGTGGTAGCTGTCCCTCTGAGATAGAGTTGAGGTACTGTGAGAACTGGCCACAGAGCCAGGAATCCTGCTCCCCACATCATCCTACTCACTAGAGCTCTTCTTCCTAGACTCAGGAGCAAGTTTGGTTATTCCAGGCACCTCTCTGAGCACCAGCAGCATTGGAAGGGCAGCTGGTCAACTCCATTGATAGTGCAGAGGCAGGCGACGGGCTCGTGAATCACAGGTCCATTTGGGCAATGGCTTCCACTGAGAAAGTAGTTTGACTAATATATCTGAGAACCAGCAGCATCCCCATAGCCATGGGCTTGTTAGAAATCGTGTCAGTCTGCAGCAGAGCTAAGTAGAGCCTGTGGTTGACAGATCTTCAGACAGTTCTGTCTGAGAAATACCACTGTAGACTGGACTGAAGGTTTTCAAACTCTAGTGAGGGTCAGAATCAGTTGGGTGGCTGCTGAAAGCCAGGATTACTGGCCTCAACACCAGGGCTTTGGGCTCACAAGGTCTATGGTAAAAGCTAGAAAGCTACTGTTTTTCTAAATCAGTGGTTCTCAACCTGTGGGTTGCAAACCTTTTTGGGGGTAAAGTCAAAAGACCCTTTCACTGGAGTTACCTAAGACCATCAAAAAACACACACATTTACATTACAGTTCATAACAGTAGCAAAATTATAGTTATGAAGCAGTAATGAAAATAATTGTATAGTTGGGGGTTACCGCAACATGAGGAGCTGTATTAGAGGGATCCAGCATCAGGAAGCTGAGAACCACTGCTCTGATCCATTTTGTTTCCCTTGGAGAGATAGCTGAAAACAGCAACAACAAACCTACAGCTCTAACAAAACACGATGGGAGAAAAGCAGGACTGAGAGCACCGTTCTGCTATTGGGTTAAGAAGCTGACTCTTTACAAGACATAGTGAAGTGCTTTGGGTGGTTTTTGTTTGTTTTTAGCGCTGAGGCTTGAATGCAGGGCCTCAGCTAGATGAGTTCTCTCCCACCCATTGCTAGCCCAGGAATGTGCTGTCTGAGGTACTGGGGAGTTTAGGGTGATGTAATATCATCAGCTACCAGGGACAAAGGATTCAGGACATGATGGGCAGGATGTCAGTCTACATATTACTTGCTAGTTGTCTTAAGTTTTTAAGTCTGTTCTCAACTGCCACCCTGTCATGTGTTGACAGAGAGCTAGGAACCCATGAGCTACTCCTTAGGGATGTAGTCTTTAGGCAGACATCAGTGGTGTCTGGGGCTGTGGATGGGTTTACTGGGCCAAGTGGTCTGAGTGGGCCTTTCTCTGCCTCAATTACTTGTCCTTCATTTCTTCACCCCCAGCTAGTGAATCTGTAGGACAGTTTATGATTGGTTGGAAAAAGTGGGTCTTTGTGTAACCAAACTCTAAAATACTCTGTAATTCTGAACAAGTTATCTGACTTATGTCGCAAGCACATTCCCCTTTTATGGGGGAGGAATAGGAATTCAGACAATGTACTTGGTAAGCCACTTATTTGCTCAAGGTTTTTGCACAAATAGTTGCACATCATAAGTCACACAAGTCTATATCACACAAATAGTCTCTTACCCCAAAGGGGAAAGAGGAGGGTACCTTCGTTTTGCAAGTTGACTCTTCACTGATTGGTTTGGGCTCAGTGATGCTGGCTTCCTCTGGATTTCCAGAGCTCCAGAACTGGGTCTACGGTCAAGTCACTCCGGGAGATGCTCTGAGGGTCCGTCTTTAGTTTCTTTTTTTACATGCTTAAGTTGGTGTTCACATATTGCTTATCTATCTTGTGCACACTTGTTCCCTTATTGGTTTTCTAATTACATCACTCTTTATTTATCAGTTTCCTACATACACCGCACACATGTTTTTACTGAGTTTGTTTATACTTTACTCCTGACTGAGGTTGTTTACTTCTAGTCTTACAGACTGCTCCTTACAACTTTTGCCTAGTTTATTAGACCAGCTGATTTGGCTGTATGTCCAAGCTCCAAAGTGAGGACTTGTGGCCTGTAGAGTGAAGAGAGCTGAGATAGAAGCTGTTCTGACCAGGGACACCATAGCATAGTGGCTGAGAGCATAAGCTTCAGACCTGGCCTGTTTGGAGTTGAGTTTTATGTCCCTGGGCTGAGGGATTCACACTCTTGTACTTCAGTTGCCTCATTGGCAAAGTGCAGTTAATGGTAGTTGTAATTTTATAGGACTTGGGAGAGGGATACAATGAACTGAAAATGCATGTAAGTGCTCCACACAGTGCTCAGCATGGAACAACTGCACACGTCAGCACTTTGTAGAGTTAGTCCTAGTGATCTGACCCTGGCTGTATAGGAAGCTGCTGGAGTTCTAGCAGGTGGCTGGGAAGAGGCAGCTTTACTTCTCTGGCTCTGTGGAGCCTCTTCAGGCCTTCTGTCTGAGTAGTGGGCAGTGGCCGAGCTCTACCTAGAGAGATTTGTGTTCCTGCACTGGAATGCTAAGTGGGGGTGGCGCCCTGTTTTACTTCTACGACAGACTTAAAACTGCCTCCAGGTAACCCTTTACATAGCTGGAAATTTGTTTTTATTAATTACACGACAGACATATGTAGTGTTTAGGTTGTTTGCTGCCCTAATGGCTGGTTAGCTTCACAAGGCCCTGGTACTTGAAGTTACTAAGAGAATGTAAACATACTCAAACAGGTTCTTTCTGAGTAGTGTGCACAGTGAGGGACACAGGCGTGTGTACTCGAGGGTGAGGAGCACACCTCCATCTCCTTTACTTATTGACACTGTGGGTTCGTTTTTGTTCTTGACACTGTGGGTTCGTTTTTGTTCTTGATTTCAGATTTTAGTAAAGGTAAATTATAACTCAGTCTGCTTTTCCATTCCCTAAAGAATAGCAGTTTCTACTTTGAGCCTTGTTTCTACATTTTCATGGCTTTGGGGGGTCTGTGGAGATGGGTGGAGGGGGACATGTAGGTGAGAAATCAGCCTGTAAAGCTCTGGTTTTTTCAAAGCTTGTCTTGAAACTTGGAGCATCAGCTCTCATCTGTCAAAGTGTAAATCAGCAATTAAAACCCAAACAGCCAAATGCCAAAGATGACCTGGAGCACAAAGCAACTGACAAACAAGTCCGGACAAATCGACGGGTAATTTATAAGCTTTGCCCTAAAATCTAATTATTTGGCAATTCGAATTTGCAGCCAGCCAGGGCTCGGCAATAAATTTAACCCGCCATAAATTATTTAGGAGCAGGCTGTGGTGTAAATCAAAACCACGAGTGTTTGTTTAAGAAATAAGCTCCTTGTGCATAAATGCTTCCCCCCAAACTGTTAAGCACATCATGTCCGGGGCAGCCCTTGCTCTCCCTAGGCCTCTTCCCCTCTTCCCAGTGCCCAGGAGACTCCCCTTTTTTTTTCTCTTGAGAAAGGGTTGGTTACCTTTATATCAGACTTCATTCAGATCCAAGCATTTGACTAAGCCCCACATTTGCAGTTTATGGTTAGATCCTCTTTGGTTTTTTATCAGGCCCTTGAGTACAAGGTATAGAAGGAAGGAATGGATTATTTTTACTCTCTCTAAATTGAGGAAATGCCTGTTTGTTCTTCTCAGATTAATTTGGGCAAGACGCAAAAATGATCTCAGTCCCTTGTTTCAGATGGAAGGGACTGTGGAAACATCCGCTCAGGCAGAGGAGAATCTGTGCTTTGGGAAATAGACTACTACTGTATTGACCTTGCCACCGGTTCATAGTCAGTGGAGCTCTTTCTGCTTTATGGCTTTCGTTGTTGCCATACTGTCTTCTAGCATAACCCAATCCCCAAAGATAATTTAGTTGAAAGAAGTTTTCATACCCTAGAAACAAAACCTACACACTTATTTTCTCTAATCTTCAGTAGTGGGTGTGAACTTTCACTTGAGACACATTGCAGGTTTGTCCTCACTTTACTAAGGGACACACTGGGCTTCTTAGTTGGTCAGTTTTAAATCACATGGTCTTAAAACCTGCTCCCTTATGTAGGTAAAGCACCTGCTCCCTTATGTAGGTAAAGCAGATTGACATCTACTTGCTGCTTCCTTTTTGTTGCTTTCCCTTTAGGGGAAAAATTACAGCTAGTGGGTTTTTTTTTTCAAATATTTATTTTTATTTTATAAATTGATGTTTTGCCTGCATGTATAACTGTGTAAGGGTGTCAGATCTTGGAATTACAGACAGTTGTTAGCTGTCACGTGGATGCTGGGAATTGAACTCAGGTCCTCTGGAAGAACAGTTGGTGCTCTTAACCACTGAACCATCTCCCCAGCCCACAGGTGGTGTTTGACTGAGAGATGGTCAGTAAATGCAGCAGCTTTAGAAACTTTGGGGGCTGGAGAGATGGCTCAGCGGTTAAGAGCACCGACTGCTCTTCCAGAGGACCCGGGTTCGATTCCCAGCACCCACATGGCAGCTCACAACGTCTGTAGTTCCACTTCCCAGTTCCAGGCAAACACCAAGGCAAATAAATTAAAAAGTTTAAAAAAAAAAAAAAAAGAAAGAAAGAAAGAAAGAAACTGGGTACTTTGAAATATCCAAATTCTGAGGATCTGTCCTTAGTTGTCAGTTATAGCCAGTTTCCAGCCACTATCAGCAGACTAGCTGGATTTCTTTACTCTGCCACAGACACTCAAATGGTGTAGGATAACAGCCTGCTCAGTCCTGTGTTCTAGAAACCACTGACAGTTGGGAGAATCTAGAGTTAGGTCGTTGGTATCACCTGAGGAAGGGAATCATTGAGAGCTGTAAAGATGGCTGAGTGGATGCTGCACTGCTTTGGGGTGCTCTGTCTGGGCTTGGTCCTGGCTCCACTGTCACCTTAGGCAGGATCACTTCCCGGATCCTGAGGAAAATCCCAGAAAGCAGTGTTTTCTGCTGGACAGATACTGACTCTGTCTCCTGCTTATTAGCCCCTTCCTGTCTGTACACAACTAAAGTTGAGAAAGGGAGAACCAGTGCCAGGACCAGGGCCAGGTGCCAGAGATGCTGCTTGAAGGGTTAGTCTCCTTCCCTTCCTGAACTCGGCCTGGTGCCATGTCTCTGGCTGCAGCATGGAGGAGGCTCTTCAGGAACATTTCTCTGGGACTTGCCCTGGGTGGCCAGGCACACATGCTGATGTTAGGATGTTGGCGGAGAGTAAGTACTGAGTTCCCACCAGAACAGCCGGTCCTGCTGGTCTCTTCCTCCTCTGGAAGCCCCAGCTCCGTTTCTTCCTAGCAGCATAGTTGCTAGTGACCACAACATCTCTGGGCCTTAATTTATTGTGAAGTAGCAACAGTGATGAACAACCTATTTCCACCCAATAGGTTGTTCAGGGGCTTGAGGTAATTTCTTTTAACACTTAGCGGAGTATCTACTGTAGAGGAACAAGAAGTGGGGGGCACAAGATGACTCTGTTCTTCGCATGGCAGACAGTGTTGGAGACCATCTCCTTTCCTCCTTTCCCCAGAGCCCTGAACGGGCTAGAGAGAGGTCAGTATCTCACTGCTGGGCCTGTGGCTTGGGCTCTGCTAAATGGGGACATCATATTACTTACTGTTATTGCTGCGCCGCCATGACTTACCTCCCAGGGTTAGTAAGCATAAACTAAGAAAATGAATGGGAAGGACAAAAGCCTAACACTTGGTATGTCCCTCCACTGTCCATTGTTTGCTCAGGTGTCCTTTGTCTCGACTCACTAACTAGTTGAAGCACTTCTCCAAGATACAAATTACTTGTCTCTTAAGTCGCACTCTATCTAACATAGTACCCCCCTCCATAAGATTAATTGAATGTGAGTGGCATAGGGAAACAAAAGAATTATGGAGCTATTCTTAGGAGCCAGAAAGAGGGCTTATAAGTACAGACTGGGTCTTCCTTCCTCTAAAACAGAAGCACTCATCTGTCCCCGAAGGAAAAAGAAAGCAAACAGCTCTCTTCTTTCCCAGGGAATAATGAAATTGGGCAAAGCAAAGGGGTTAGGGATAATGTCATTGTCTAAGAGCAGCTAGAGCTAGAAGCTGGCACTCTGCACGTCTTCACCAGTCCTTGGGTTGGAATTGATAACCATCTGCCTGGAGTAGTGGAGTAGTGTCTTTGACCATCATCAGTCAAGGAAATGTTTGGTATGGCTTAGACATATCTGCTGCATAGCTGTGCCAGGTTGGTACCGCATAGGGCTCCTTTCCATACCTGATCTGTTTGGGCTAGTGCTGTGGGGTGTGGACTTGCTGGACAGTATGGGAAGAAAAGAAGTATCTAAGTGTGGTCTTTCTGCTCTAACCCTCAGAGGGTCTTCTTTTATAAATTTTATTTGTAATTATGTGTGAGTGTGTCTGGGTTTATTTATTTATTTATTTATTTATTTTTTTTAAAAAACTTTTTTATTTATTTAATTATTTGCCTTGGTGTCTGCCTGGAACTGGAACTACAGACAGTTGTGAGCTGCCATGTGGGTGCTGGGAATTGAACCCGGGTCCTCTGGAAGAACAGAGGTTGCTCTTAACCACCGTGCCACCTCTCTAGCCCCCAAAGATTTATTTATTTATTATGTATACAGTATACAGAAGAGGGTACCAGATATCATCATAGATGGTTATGAGCCACCATGTGGTTGCTGGGAATTGAACTCAGGACCTCTGGAAGAACAGTCAGTGCTCTTAGCCTCTGAGCCATCTCTCCAGCCCCGTGTCTGGGTTTATACATGTACAGTCAGAGGCTTTGGATCCCCTGGAGTTCCTTATAGATGGATGTGAGCCAGCTGACTGGGTGCTGGGAACTGAGCTCTGGTTTTCTGCAAAAGCAGTATATGCTCTTCACATATCTCTCCAGCTCTATTAAAACATTTTTAAAGATTCATGGAAGAGTCTTCTGTCACCAGCTCCTCTTTGCATTTCAGTGGTTCAAAGAATCGGTTATTGCAGTCATGTTACCGCTCCTGGTGCTGCGGAGGAAAGATTCCAGAGCAGCCATAGTGTACAGCTGGCTCTTGTGAATCCCCCTTGATTTTTGAGGACTAAGCTTGGCTCATTGGCCAGTCTCATGTGTCCTGAGCATCTGAGACGTTTGCTTGCTTGCTTGCTTTCTTTCTTTTCTTCTTTCCCCTCCTGAAGCTGAGACAGGTCTCAGAAGGGTGTCACTGAGTTTGATCACTAAGTCCCTATGATGGAAGGAAGCAGCAATAGGAGACTTTGAATGCTGAGCTTCCATAGAGACTTGGCTAAGTTTAGAGCCTGCTGAGAAAGCTGATTTAGTTCAGGTCAGAGCAAGAGCTGAAGCAATTCTGTTTTATAATACTAATGAAATTCCAGATCTGTAATAGCATTTCAGATATCTAAAACAAACAGAGTGCTTGTAAAAAAAGTGGAAAGAGATCAACTTTAAGCCATACATTCTTGGTAATAGAGATTTTTCCCCCCATTTGTGTTTGATAGATATTTTTGTTTCCAGAGGAATGTCAACTCCTAATTTCATAATGTATCTCAGGCTTAAGAAAATTGAATTTAATAAAAGCCAAAGATGAATGGCATCCTTAAAGGTCCCAACACTTGTCTTTATTAGCAGGACAAACTGCAGGTCTCCAAACACTGTTTCTTTCCAAATGAAAGTTTAAATGAAAAGTACAGTTGTGTCGCAGGTTAAATCTCATTGCGGGCCTAGCTAACATTGTTAGTAAGGGGCTGGATCTCTCATTTCTTTAGACACCAGGGCAGCCAAACTTAGCAGGCTGTGGAATATTTCAGTTGTGGGAGTATTTCTCCTACTTCGTAGAGTAAGAAGGAATTACTACAAATTCAGGGGTCACAGCTCAGAGCTAACTCGTGGGAATCATGGATATGTGAGTTTTTAGGAACAGCAATGTGTATGGTATATGTGCTTGTGCCAACTTAGTTTCCAGGGCACAGCTCCTCTCTGCTTGTCCTGCCCTTAGTCCTTTGTGGGAACAAAGGCCTAGCCAGTTGGAGAAGAGAAGTGTCTGTCACCTGGCCTGGCCTAAGCAGTGGTCCGGGCCTTCTTGCCCTTGCCTTGCAGCCATTTAGTCCTTCCTGGGTCTGTAATAAGTTCCCTTCAGTTTCTCATCTCTAGGATCATCCCAAGGGGACCAGGCAAGCTCTCATCAACCTCCCTGTCTTTGGGCATCAGCCTAAGGCAATGGTTCACAATCTGTGGGTCATGACCCCTCAGGGGGTCAAATGATCCTTTCACAGGGGTCGCCTAAGACTATTGGAAAACACAGATATTTACATTAGGATCTGTAACAGTAACAAAGTTACAGTTATAAAGTAGAAATGAAAGTAATTTTATGGTTGCAGTCACCACAAAACGAGGAACTGTATTAAAGGGTCACAGCATCGGGAAGGTTGAGAACCATTGGCCTAAGGGTTCTAGGCAGTCAGAGCCTTTAAATTTCTCTGATATGAAATCTTACTGCCTTGATTTGTTTTTCAGCCTTACTGTTATGATTTGAATTGAAATAAATATTTAAAAATAAAGTAAGTCCAGCTAGGCATAGTGGTGTACATCTTTAATCCTAACACTCAGGGAGCAGAGACAGGAAGATCTCTGTGAGTTTGAAGCTATCCTGGTCTACAGAGCAAGTTCCAGGACGGCCAGGTCTACACGCAAGTTCATAATATTAGTGAATATATTTCTCAAGGATGGCAGTTGTGTACCTTGGGACATGAAGGCCATTGACAACTTTGTGTTTTCTTACCCACTGATCCTTTGAGTGGGGTCGGTAGTCAGCAATGGTGAGCTCTGTACTGCTTTTCCAGGCTGTCTCTGAAGAGAACATGTTTGCCTTGGTTTTGATGATGCCAGAAGGATTTTCTCTGGAATGGGGCTCTGGGGTAGGTATGCCCCTGGAGCTGATTGTTGGGGCCCTTGTGTGGGCAAAACTCCTTTTTTGTCTCTGCAGTGGAGGCTTTTTTCACATGCTAATTTTACTTGGAAGATTTTGCTTTTATTTATTTTTTTATTATTTCCTATTTGTCTCTTCCAGATGTTTTCAGGGCAGTTTTTTGTATGTGTGGGTGTTGTAAACTAATTCCATTCATGTTTTAAAAATTTATGAAAGCGCTAATAAAAATGTCAAAGTGGTAAAAATGTTAGCTTTTCCTCTGCTTTGATTAAATTTTGCAAACTGTTTTTGAATATTAAAAAGCAATATATTTTTTATTCTCTCCCCTTGGTTTCCTCTTCTTTCTGGTGCGCGTGCTCTCTCCTGCCCTCTCCCCCCTGGTGCATCCCTCCCTTTCCAGGAACGATGTATGAGGCGTGCTGCACAGCCAGTGTTTCTGCAAGCCTGTTTGCACACCAGGACCTGGGTGCTGTGCATCTCTATTAAATAACGGAGACAGATTAATCTTAGAGACACCGAACAAATTGTCACTCCTCCTCCTTCTCTTCCATTACCTTCCAGCGGCTGGGAAGGCCTTGCTAAGCGGTTGGGCGGGTAGGGGCAGGCAAAGGGGAGTGTGCAGAGCTTGAAGGAAAGGTGGGAGGCACTGGCCTCTATTAACTTGTGTTCTGTTTTCTCCTCTCTCATAGCCCCTTTGGCTTTATTTGGGGGCTTTGTTTGTTATCTTTTCCCCCCTTTTTACAAAAACTAATGAAGATCAGCAGTGTTTAAGCTTCATACAAGGAAATCTGTGTCTATGCTGTTGAGTGGCTGCTGAGCTAGAGATCAGACCTTTTAGGACTGCAGCTTGGGCAAGAGAGGGAAGGTCTTTCTTTCTCTTAGAAAGCCAGGGAAACTGCCGGGCAGATCACACTCCTGTCTCCCTTCCTAAAGGCCATGGGGAGGCTTCAGAGTCCCCTCTTCTGGTCTTGAGTCGGAGCTGTGGGAGGAGTGAGCCATTCTCTTTTGGCCTAGAGTAGTTTTTTGAAATGGTTGCTCATAAGAATGACTTACCTTCTCTTCTGTCTTTCTGGCATTCTAGGAAATCATCGAGTTCCCCATCCTGAAATTAAATGGCCGGACCATGGAAATTGAGTCTACCTTTCACATGTATGTCCAGCCTGTAGTCCACCCACAGCTTACCCCCTTCTGTACAGAGGTAAGGACTGCTGGGAGAGGAGCTTTGGGGTTGTTGGTTCATGCAGGCCACTTAGGAAAAGCTAGATCTGATCAGTGGTTAAAGCAAGAGCCCAGCAAGGGCTTTTTTAGTCTGACTGCTTGAGTACCTGTCCTCAGGGACAGCAGTGATACCGTTTGTCCCAGATTTTTCAACATTTCTCTTTCCTTCTTGCCCCCAGCATTCATGGCGACTGTACACTTGGAGTCGATTTTGAGTACTATGGGACTCAGGTTCTTTCTGTTCCATTTTCAATAGGGCCTATTGGGAAGAGGTGAAGATTTCAGCCACTTGGAAGGAATTGTTATGTTCAGGCTTCCTTAGCTTCCTAAGACCTTGATGTTAGTCTGGTCTTCTACAAAGTAAAGCACAACCCTCCTACCAAGGACAAAGAAGACAGGCTGGCTAAGGCTCAGGTGTCCTTATCTAGGCTCATGCTGCACTTGGTTGGCTACCTTGTTTGCAGATTTGCAGACCCCATTTTACAGACTGCAGAAATGGAGCTGAGATTTTGATGATTGCCTGAGGTTTAAAGGAGCTCTCAGCAAAGGGGAGGAGCTCCTGGGAGGGCTGACTCCCAGAAAGGTGTGGAGAAGCTTTCTGGGGCTGCTCGCCCTGGAATGTGTCATGTCATGCATTCTGTGGTAGAATCGCTGGTCAGACATGCATGGGAGCAGAGGTGAGCCTTGCGCCCTCATATAAAAAAGACTTACTTCCTACAGAAGTGAAATGGGGGAAAGATGTACCTGAGGGATCCCAGATGTTTTTGTTGTTGTGGAAGAGGCTGGGGAATGGCCTGCTAGATGCAGTGGGTGCTTCAGTGGGCTCCGAGGCTGACTAGCTGAGATACAGGGTCTCCAGAGCTGTTCCTAAACTCCTAGCCAGTGTTTGCCATCTGTCTAGGCATCCAGTCCCTAAGCCTTTTATCCTACCTCATGATGTTGAAGCTGTCCTTCATGTTCCTCCTTTCCCCTGGAAATTTCCTCTTCTACTAGGGTGGGTAGCTACATCAGCCACCACCTAAGGCACCCAACAGCCACCAGGCCACCCTGCTTAGTTTAGCTTTGGGGAACAAATGATATGGGGATATTTGGACTGGTGTGGTGCTGTGAGGCCACACTGCCTGGTGTGGACTAGAGGCCCAGATCTTGGAGTGATTGCTGCCTGTTTGGGAAGGACAGAATGCTGCTGGGGCTAGCCTTTGGCAAGGGTAGGTGCTCCAGAAAGTGGGGAAGGGAGGCATCCAGGGAACATCCTCAGCACAGGGTTTCCGGTGCAGCTTTGTGAGACTACAAGGAAAGTATGATTTCTCTTTTTTGCAGTTTTACCAAAGAACATCCACAGTTGGAGGTAGGTAGGAGTGATGTTGATCGTGGCAGCACAGCTGTTCTGAAGACAAAGATCTGGTTGTGAGGTGTTGGGTTGAGCACTCAGTGCTTCCTAAACTCCCAGCTCCTGTCCCGTCCCCGCCTGCTGCAGTGTGCCCTGTGCTTTCTTGTGCTGCAGGCCTGCATCCTTCCGTGCCGCACAGCCTAGATTATGCTCACCTCAAAAGCACATTGGTCGGACAGCGTATGGTTTAATTATTTATCTGTTTTGCTACTTGATTATGTCTTTCTAGAGTGCAGATCCATTTCTGTCCCATTCTGAGGGTTAGTTCTATGTGTGCTCCATAAAAAGAGACTGTTGCCAAGGAGGTGTCTGTGTCTCTTCCAAAGCTATTGTACTGTTTGTTGACTTGGCCTTTTAAAAAACAACAACAATAAGAAGGCATTTATCTGTGTTTGGAAGGGCATGCACACATGCTTCGGTGCATGTTGGGCGGAGGACAGCTTGTGTGTCAGTTCTCTTCTCACGCCGCCTCCCAGGAATTGAACTCGGGTCCTTAGTTTGGTGGCAAATGTCCTTGTTGGATGAGTCATCTTGGTGGCCTCTGATTTGTCCTTTTGAGTGAGTAGAGCGTTTGGAAAATCTCACATTACCTCAGTGTTGCCCTTTTTACCAGCTTAACTATGTCTAGAGGTATGGGTACAGGGTGAGGCCCCACCTGCCCTGGCAATAAGCCACTTTTGAGATAGCAGTGGATAGAGTTAACCTACCCAGAGACTCATTACTAAATGTATGAGCAGTGGTCTCACACCTCTAGATTGGTGTGTACTTAAGAACGATACTTAAGAAGTACTTAAGAACGATAGTATGGTAAAGTGCAGAGGCATGTACCTATAATCTCAGCACTCTTTAGTAAGAAACAGGAAGGTGAGGAGTTCAGTGCCGGCGTGGACTACATGAGACTGTCTCAGACAAACAAATAGGAAGGCATGATGACTTATGTCATAATCCTTGTACCTAGGAGGTTGAGACAGGAGACTGGGACAGGAGGCCAGTCTGGATTAACGTAGTGAGTTCAAGACTGTTGCCAAGGTCCAGGGTTAGGTAATGAGGTAACTTGTCTCAAAAAACACCAAATAAGGGGCTGGAGAGATGGCTCAGCGGTTAAGAGCACCGTCTGCTCTTCCGAAGGACCCAGGTTCGATTCCTAGCACCCACATGGCAGCTAACAACTGTCTGTAGTTCCAGTTCCAGGCAAACACCAGGGCAAATAAATAAATAAAGTTTTAAAAAAAAAAAAAAAAAAAAAAAAAAAAAAAAAAAAAAAAAAAAAAAAAAAAAAAAAAAAAAAAAAAAAAAAAAAAAAAAAAAAAAAAAAAAAAAAAAAAAAAAAAAAAAAAAAAAAAAAACAAAAAAAAACAAAACAAACAAAAAAAAAAAAAACAAACAAAAAAAAAAACACCAAATAAGACCTGTAACCTGTGTATGTGCATGCATGTGAGCACATGCTTGTATTGTATAGTGGTAGGCCACAGAGAAGGCTTGACCTGAATAGTTTCACGAATGCCCATGCTGCTTTATGAGGAGGTACTGCCTCAGTTCACTGACACTCGTGCTGAACATGTCTCTAGCGGAGACTGGTGGACGGACGTTCCTCTCCTATGCCTCCGGAATCTGTCTCAGCTTGTGAGCTTGTGCTCCAGCAGCTGGCCTGCTGCAGTCCCTGGTCCTGCACAGCCTTTTGTTGTTGTTGTCATGAAAAAACCCACAGAGAAATATCCATTTTGCTAAATGCCAGTAAAGGGCTTTGTCTTGCACCTGTACTTATAAAGGGTGAGATTTATTGGTTCCTTTGTGTGAGGAGAGAGAGTGGGTCCGGTTATCAGATTGCACACCAGAGACAAGTGCTTATGTAATCAACAAACTGTCTTGGTGTCGGAATACGATTGTGTTGGAGATAAACTGTGAAAGGGGAACGCCTGGCCGCTGACATGCTCTTGGCACTGAGTTAGTTTCCTGGGCTGCTTCCTGGAGTTGGTACTGTCTCCAGGGAAGCCAGCTCATCCCTGGACAAAGCACTCATGTAGGTAGGGGCATTGGGGACCAGTCAGGTCAGAAGTCCCCGCCTGTGGTTTCCGTCTGGAGAAGTGGGAGTTAATCTGTAATTCCTCAGTGAAAGGAGCCAGAGAACACATATTAATTCTTCCTCCCACCTCTCCTACCTTAAGTGGTTAAGACCTCTGAGCCCCGTTTAGCCTGTGAGCCCTGGTTCTCAGCTTGACAAATACTTGGCTTGCTCTAGTACCTTTCATTGTGAGGATATGAAAGCCTTTTGCAAATATATACTGATCTAAATAGGGATGGGCTTAAAATTACAGCATGAAGAGTTTAAGTTAACCCTAAGATAGAGCTTCCCAGTTAATTTTATACATTTGTCTCTTCCTCACCATTTGTAGGTTGGTAGTATATCAAGTACAGGGCAGTACTTTTTCAGTTTTAGCCCTCTTCACCCGGTGTGGACTGGCAGAGCTGACAAGAGGTGGCTTGTTCTTTAGGTGATGAATCTATCCCTTCAAGAACTTTCTCAGTCCCTTAAGGGCTACGAGACTTTCCTTAGGAGACTGTCTAGTTTAACTACTGTTCAAGCCTTTGTCTCTGAGACTGACTTCAGTCCCGAAGGAACTCAGTGGCTGGCTGCCAGTGGAAACACTTGCTATCTAGGAAGCATGGTAAGCACACTTGACCTCTGTGTGGGGAGAGGTGGGCCTGGCTCTCCAGCAGGACACTTTGTGACCTCTGCTTTTCTTTTTTGGTGACTTTCCCCCACTGTGGTGCTAAAGTTTAAACTCAGGGCTGTGAGAGTGCTAAGCAAGTGTAGTACTGCTAAAAGACAAGTGTGGTCTGCTTCTTCCCTACGACTGCTTTCCCGGCCTGAAGTTCTTGTTCTGGGCCTTTGTCTGCACATTTAAGACTTTCCGAAGCCTTCAATGTTGAGCTTCTCTGAACTCTCCTGGGCGGAGATAGAGAGGGTAGAGAGGGGCCTGGCCTTGCCCCAGCCCTCATACTAGATGCAGACTGTTGCTTGGATCCAGAGCTTTCCAGGAGCGAGAGTGGCTTAGGACTTTTCCACCACAGCCCTGGCCCTAACCCATCCCTCCAGTCTGGAAGGATTTAGTGGGAACAAGGGAGTCTGGGGTGAGCAACTCTAGTCCCTGGCTGTCAGTCTGTCTTCTGGAAGGAGGACCTGAGTGGAGAATGAGAGTCTCTCCCTGGGTCTTGGGCCTTATGTACCTGGCAGAAAATGCAGGACAACTTCTTGTCTGCTCTGGGTGTGCTTCTGAGCTCTGGGAGGCTCTGGGTGCTAACTGAGCCGGGCGTAGGAGGGCACTGTGGTGAAGAGCGCAAATTCCAAGAAGGCAGGGCTTTAGGGTTCTTCTGCAGGCTCCCCCCCCCTTTCCCTGGCTAGGAGAATGAACAACAGGAGTGCTCTGTCCTCCATCCCACTTTGAGTGCCTCACCCTCCTCTAAGCCATAGCAGGGGACCAGTCTTTTTTTTTTCTTTTGACTCAGGCCCTCCCTCTGCTGGGCAGTTCTTTGGTCTCCCAAGCAAGGAAAGGGTGTGGAGGTGCCAGTCGGGTGGGCATGCTGTGGGTTAAAGCCTTGCGAAACAACAGCGTAGTTAATCTTTCTAATTTATTTTCCTTTTAGACCATGGGAAGTCTGTAGGCAGCAGCTGTTACCCAATTAAAATACAGATTAATATAAAAACAGTTTCTGGAATATAAAATAGAGTGGCTGTGTCCTTACACTTCCTTAAAATACCACCTAATAATGACTTGATGAACTACAGAAACCCACCTAGAGGAACTCAGCATTCTTAAAATGAAAATTTCTTCCCTAAAAGGTGTGTATTACCATTCCATGTAAGTCACTATGAGAAAATAACCTTACCTCGTAGAGCCAAGCCGGCACTTGCTGTGAGTTGGGTATTTGGTATTCATTAAATGTAACTATAGTTTAACTGGAGTCTTAAACCCCTTCCCCCACTTCAACAAAAAAGGTGTTTCCAAGCCAACCTGACATACTACTCTTCGTAAGAATAGCCAGGGACAGGTTAGCATTATGATTTCTAGCTAGTGTCTGGGACAGAGTCTCAGGCCTCAAATACTGCTAGAGATTCTATGCTTACTCTGTGCTTGAGGGATATTTTTACTCTAGAAATAACAAAGTAAAGCAAATGCCTGTGAGTCAGTCCCTAAGCCAGAGTCTATACATTAGACCTTTTCATCTCTGTCTTCCCGTTGCTCATAGGTGGCCTTCCAGCTTGGCTAGGCAGTGTTGAGGACTGAGGTGTGCACACTAATGAGGAGTTTCACCATGTTTGGGAAAGTGCTGAATTGACGGAGGCTCAGAGAAAGGGAAGAGGGCTCTAACCCACATGTGCCAGGCTCCACGGGAGCTTGTGTGAAGCTAGAGTCTAATGTGCCTTAAGACTAATTTGTGGGAACTTATTGAACCTGTTGAATACAAGAGACATGTAAAATAAAAGAAAAAGATCCCCCAAATAAAAGTTTAAACAAGCCCGGAGCCTGCCCTGGTGTTGGCATGGGTGTGCAGTCCCATCTCGGGCCAGGTTGCTGTTGGTGTTAGCATGGGTGTGCAGGCCCATCTCGGGCCAGGTTGCTGTTGGTGTTAGCATGGGTGTGCAGGCCCATCTCAGGCCAGGTTGCTCTTGGGGATTCATGCAGCATCCTAGGACATGGTTCGCAAGCTTCTGGTCTGGCCCTGAGCTTGAGGCAATGAGGCCCCAGCCCTCATTTTGGGAGGAGGCAGAGAGGAATAGAACGGACTGTCCAGCAGCAGAATGGACTGTCCAGCATGAGTCCCCTGTACTTGGTTTTCTACCCAAAGGCTATTTTTCTTTCCTTACAGCTTACAGGGATCATTCAAGCCATGGTGGATGGCCAGCCAAGGCTGCAGCAAGTGCTGGAGGTAGGTTGAATGACCTTTAATTCCTGACCTCTGACCTCCTTCTGCTGCCTTTTTTCCCCTCCCCTCCAGAGAATGTAGCCGTATAATTTGACTATGATTATGGCTTGATTAGAATAACATTTGCTGTCACATCAGTGACATGCTGTTGAGAGTATTGAACCATTGATCTGTCATCTCCAGCTGTTCCCATCAGGGTTACTGACAGGATGTCCAAGTGCTGCCAGGAGTCAGGCAGAGCCCCCTCCTTGCCTGGCCTGTGGCCCTGTGCTGGGTGGGCTGGGGCAGGGGAGCTGCTTTGCAGCCTTATGGGATTAGCCCTGGGATGGGAGGTGTTTTTGTTTAGCTTTGGTGTTGGCTTCTTGTGGCATGTGAGCACTTCATTAACTCACCCAGAGCTCCCATCGATGGCTTTTGTTTGCTGTCAGCTCCTCCAGGAGCTGCAGCCAGCTGCCTGCCCCACTGCAGCTTGCTGCAGGATTCCATGTGCCTGTCGGGTGCAGAGCCTGCACTGGGTAATGATTCCTAATCAGAATAATTACAACAATTGCCTATGTGAGGGAAATCAAATTAAAGACTTTAGAACTCTTGGCAGAGACCACACTTCTTGGATATTCTCCTCAGGGAACTGGAAAAGGTTAAGGCGACGCTATCTGTGCTCTAGCTTGGGGGAATGAGGAAGAGGCTGTGCTTGATCTCGGCCTCCCTCCCCTCTGCCCTTCCAGCCTCAGTGTTTCTAAGAAAGGAAGGTTCTTTCCCAGCCCTGCTCTGCCGAGGAGGCAGATAAGAACAAGCCTGTGGATTTTGTTGGGGGTTTTATTGTTTGCGAGAGTCATAAATCCAAAGCTTAGACCTTATCAGTGTTCAGGAGGAATAGCAAGGCACATTTCCAAAAGAGGTGGGCGGCCAAGACATGGAATTGTGGCATCAAAGGGAGACATGTTCCCTTAGCCATGAATCCTGTCCTCTGGGGGGGCATTGTGGCCCGAACATCCTGGACCCACTGGGATAGAGTGGATCTAAAGGGCAGGCTCAGTTTACCTTAGGGACATTCAGTGGGGTACTCTCTATTCCTGGAGTCTAGAGGTCCAGGCATGTCAGCTCAGTTCTGGCCATTGCGAGAACTCTTGCAGTAGATGGCAGAGGAAAGTTAAGGTAATTTCTGTTTGCCTCCCTGCCCTACTGCCCTTTTGAGAGGGAGTCCATTGCTAGGACTGAGGGAGCCCCTCAGTATGGTTGCTCCTTGTTGGCAGCATCCTCAACCAGCTTTGCTTTATGGGAGAATATTGGACTGATCATGTTTCTCAGGAAACATGTTGCTGAGATCCTGGCAGAATGTTCTGGGTCAAATCCAAACCAGGGTCCTTAAAGTAAAGGTTTGAGTTGAAGGAAGATGTGATGTGCAGAAGATACCTTCCTGTTAGGAGAACAGGTCAGCCCTGAGTGTCTGGGCAGACTCACAGGGAAAGATGCTCATTAAGTTTCTGCTTGTGGTAGAAAGGCAAAGATGGCCATGCTGGATGAGTCCTTCTGACAGTTCTGTCTGGTCCTCTCTTTTCCCACTGTGAATTGGTTGGGTTTAGCATCCTACCATGTGGGACACTTAACCTGAGTGTACAGAGCCAGCAACTAACACAAGGTTTTAGGGACTCAGGAAGCTCTGGGTTCTTGGTCTTATCTCTTCTCCTGAATGAAGTCCATCTTGTTTAGGTGATCTTAGGTAAAGATGTGACGGTGTGTGTCTGCTCATGCATGTACATTAAGCGAGAGAGCTGAGGGAGAAATTCAGCAGTGGAATACCCAGCCTCATTGTTTAGGAGGTTCCTGGGCTGAGGAAGATTCTTAGGCATAGATACAGACTCTGAAGAGGATTTAGAGACTGTGTGATGTACACAGTGTGTACCGGGAGCAGCTCACACTCTAGCTACCGGCCTTCCATGGAACTTGAGTGGGTTCTTATTCTTCTTATAGGTGCCTCCAGCATCTCAGAAGTACCAGGGGACTAGATGGGATATTCTTCATTGGAGCCCACATGTGCTCTGCATTATCGCTGAGCACACAGCCCCGCTGCAGTCTGGTCTAACTGGACTTCCAGCATTTTCTGCACTCTAGGCTTTGCTCTCACTAAACTTTTGTTAATGTTCTCAGTCATTAAGTATCTGTTGTTCTGAGACAGGGCCTACTATATGGCTCAGGCTGGTTTTAAACTGTCTGTGTTCTGTGTATCTCAGAGTGCCTCAAACTTGTGATCTTCAACACTGCAGCTTCCATACTGCTGAGATTACAGATGTGTTCCATCATGCCTGGCAGCACATTTGTATGGAATTAACCCCAGGTCTGTGTTTGGGATTAGGACAGTGAATGTAGCAGGACACAGCCCCACACCTCCACCCTCTGCCCTGTGCATTCTTACAGTCGTCTGCTAGGGAGGACAGGCAGACAGTCACTTCTGATACACAGTCGTTATGCCATGCATACTGTTGCGGGGGTGTTCCTTCCTCTAGGTCCTGCTGCCATCCCCCTCTCTCGTCTCTCAGCCTCCTGTCTATTGTAGGGGAGGGGACATTTGACACATGATGACATTCGATTCTCAGAATGGCCCAGGAAGGATTGTCATCTTACCCCATTTTATAGATGAAGGGAACTGAGGTTTGGTGTTAAGTGACCTTAAGTGAGTTCCAGTCAACAGCACAGCCAGGATAGGAAGAGGCAAGGGCTGGAACCTAGATGTGTGTTACTCTCAATTCTGTGTTTCTAACTACCGAATGATAGAGACTTAAGAAATAATCCTCCTATGCAAGTAGAAGCCATGATCTGATTGGCTGCACTCCCTCCCCATTCCTAGGATCTTCTGAAAAATGGGCAATGCTTCATGAATTCTTTATGATAATTCTCTTGTTATATAGCAGTGTTCTTGTTTGTACTCCAGTGTGAGTGCAAGCAGTAAAGCAGCCGGAGGCACGAAGAGAAGGGCTGGGGGTGCTTAGAAATGATTTCTTTCCCATGTAGCACTTGAGCTCAGTCCTCAAAATACTCAGTTGAGTTTGAACCCTTGGCTAAGAAAAGGAGAAATGCAAATAGAACCTGTTCCTAGGCTCTGAGCAACCAGAGCAGATGGCATTGCCTCGCTGCTGGAGGGTCTGCAGCCCATCAGCAGGACTGCCTTTGAGGGGAAGGGACTCCATCTTTGCTTGATGACTAACTAGGTTCATTAACACAGTTAGTAAGCACTTACTATAAGTGAAATAGTATGAGTATGAACAAGGCTGTAGGTAAGGTCCTGCTTATGGTTTCTTTCTGCCCACTTTCTTTCTTCCTTCCTTTTTTCTTTTAACATGAATATACATATATACATATATATAATTTTTTAGACTTTATTTTTATGTGCAGTGGTATGAAGGTGTCAGATTCTCCTGGAACTGGAGTTGTAGACAGTTGTGAGCTGCCATGTGGGAATTAAACCTGGTCCTCTGGAAGAGCAGCCAGCACTCTCAACTGCTGAGCCATCTCCCCAGCCCCTCTGCCCTGTTGTTTTGGCCCAGGATAGGCTGTGTTTGTGCTATGCTTTTGTGAGACAGTCAAGTCAGAGAAGAATGTTTGGGACTGCCATTTGGGATTACGAGTAGGCTGTCACACATTGAAGGGTAGAGGGGCCCCTCTCCCATCACACACAGACTTGTAATGTCTTCCCAAAGGCATCATCCTTCAAGAACCTCTGTAGTCCTGATCCAAGCCAGGACTGAGAGCACATCACAGTGCAGCTGGGTGAGATTACCATTCCTCCTGCTCTGGTTACAAGCAGCTTATTAGCCTGTCACTGTTGGGGCTGTTCATATGCTCAGAAAAAGGACAATTTCATCTGTTCTTGTGTACTTTGCAGAGGGTCGATGAGTGGATGGCGAAGGAAGGCCTCTTAGATCCAAACGTCAAGTCAATTTTTGTCACCTGCGGAGACTGGGACTTGAAAGTCATGTGAGTATGCAGAAGGCTTTTTGCTGCAGGGCTTGGCATCTAAGGGACCAGGCATTGCCTCTTAGGGCTTAAACTTTCAAGCCTACTGGGCAGCAGGGGTCCCTGGGCCTTTGAGGCAAGCTGGGAGCATCTGGGGCAGCACGCGTTCTAGGACTGCTGTTTTTGCGCCTCCTGCCTTGACAGGCCCTGCTGCTCCTACAGCCCTTCTCATTGCTGGCCTGCATGTTACTGACCCAGAAGGAGGCCATTAAAAATGGATTTTGGGGGTTGGGGGGTATATTTGGTTTTTCAAGACAGGGTTTCTCTGTGTAACAGCCTGAGTTGTCCTGGAACTTACTTTGTAGACCAGGCTTGCCTAAAACTCACAGAGATCCACCTGCCTCTGCTTTCTGAGTACTGGGATTAAAGGTGTGTGCCGCCACCATCTGGCTGTTCTTTATTATTATTATTTTTTAATCTTTTAAACAGAACAGGTAGTTTTAACTATTTGGAGGGCTCTGAAATAAGAACTCATTCATCAATACTGTGAAGTAGGTACTGTTCTTATTTCTATTTCATTGTTAAAGAAATTAAGTAGGTTTCCCAGGGCCACACAGCCAGGATTCAGACCCACAATTGGCTCCAGGGTCCTTTCTCTTAACTGCTACTGTGCTGCCTTATTATCTGCCTTGTAAGACTCTGGCTCTCCAGCTCTGGTGAGCGAGCTGCCCACATCACCCTCCTCTGTCTTCTTTGTCTTCTGATCCTGTCCTATCTGGTTGTAGAAGACAGGACAGGCTCCTCTGCTGGCTTGACATTTGTGCTTCTTGTCTGTCCTCATGGACACCTGGCTTTAGACAGCCCCTGGGGAACCAAAGGAGGTGGGGCACTGTTTGCTGAGGATAGATAGAATCAATACCACTGTGTTCTTTGTGACTAAAGCAGCAGCAGGCTTTCTCGCTCTCTCTCTCCGGGAGTTGTAGGGGTGTTGGTAGGAGTGAGATATTGTGACCCTGGTGGCTATTCCTGCCAAATCAGGTATTCCATTCTCACCTGGGTCCCTTGTGTTTTTTAGACCATCATGGAGGGGAGCTTAAGCTCCCCAGGTCGGTGTCAAGCCTGCTTTGGAACCTTAGATTTGTGGGGGAGTTAGGAAGATCAGTCCTCAGAACATATGGGCACATAGCACCCTAGTGTCCCACCCTTTTGTCTATGTACATACACTGCTTACACTACTTGTATGCCTCTAGGTTTGCTCCAGAGAGTCTGTCCTCACACACAACAGACGAGTTGTATGGACTAGGTCAGGAAGTCTAGAGGCAGATGTGAATCAGAAGCATGGGAAGTTGAGAGGGCAAGGGTATTCTTTTTTTTTTTTTTGAGATGTATGTGTGTGTGTATGTATGTATGTATATATATATGTAACCACTTTTTAAGTACTGGGATTGTAGGTGTGTTCTACCACACCTGCTATTTGTGATGTTGGCTACTGAACCCAGGACTTCATTCGTACCAGGCAAATGCCCTACCAATGGAGCTACACCCAGCCTAGTAAAGCTGTTCTCATTTGTGTGTCCTGTGTAGCTTTGAAGCCTAGAGAGTCTTATGTGGAGGCTCTCCAGCTCAGGAGAACCCATTCAGATGAGGCAGGCTCAGGCTGATAGCACAGATTCTGGGGTTCATATGGCCCAAATGGAAGATGCGTTGATCTGGTCCAGGGGCCCAGTTTCTCTAGGTAGCCTCCCCAGGAAGGACTCGTATTCCTCCAGTGTTTTCTTCTCTGGTACCCTCATCTCCCAGTGCTGGTGCTTCTGAACCTGCTGCTGTCACTTGTGAATGGTGTGTATGAGCATGCCTGCAGACAGCTTGATGACCGTGGGACTAGACACCATGTTGCTGGGCCTCCAACCTTTGGAGTTGCCCCATGAGGTGGAGGGGCAGTTTTCAGAGGGCGCTGTCCTTGGTCCAACCTCTTCTGCCCTGCAGCACCAGTCCAGCCTTTGGGCCCTATGCTACATGGCTATTTTGTGTCTTAATGAGAAATGGTGCCTGGATTGGATGGCAGAATCTTACGTCATTTGGACCTAACCACTGTCTCTGGTAGGAGGTGATGTGTTTCTTTTATAAACACAGCAAACAGATAAAACAAAGCAGAACATTTTGGGACTCACAAAGGTAAAGACTCAACCAAACTGAAAAGAATTCTAAGACTTCAGTTTGCACTTACTTTAATTTGGTGACAAAGTCATGGTTCTGGAGAAGAGTGTGCCAGAGGCAGCAGCTGCTGGGTAGCAGGGTAGGGGAGGAGGGCCTCGTGACTGCCTTTTAGAAGCAGGTCTCCACATAACTGCTGGGGAAGCTCTTAATTAAATGTGTAACAAAATAAAAGCAGCCAGAGAGAAAAGGTAAGCAGTGCTGCGTGACTGTGCACTGCTTATTGGCGTTCTGTAGCCTTGGTAGGGGCTGTCAGTGACTCTCAGCAGAGCTGCCCTGTACTGTGTGCCTGGCAAAGGCTGCTACCGAGCCTGACAAGGCTGTGTGAAATTGACACTCATAACTAGTTAGTGTGTGGATGACTTCGTACTTTGACATCCATTTCCAGATTTAACTCCTTCTAAGGAATTCAGCCAATGTTTTCATTTCACACTCTTGTTCCGGAGGCCACAGCCTCCGAAGCTACCTCCTCCCGTCCCTGGTGTTGGGAAAGGCCTGATTAGTGAGTACTGAGAGACGGGGACTGAAGTGGCAGTAGGAATCCCACTGCAGCCCAGATCTGCTCTTGTCCCGACAAAATCTTCTTCAGAGCTGGATGAGCTGATACTCTGGGTTTGTAGGGCTTGAGGCTATAGCCACAGGTACTGTTATTTTTTTAGTTTAGTCTGTGTGGATTTAATTTTCTTCTAAGCTTTTTTGTTTGTTTATTTTTTTTGAGACAGGGCTTCTCTGGCTGTCCTGGAACTTGCTCTGTAGACCAGGCTGGCTTCAGACTCAGAGATCCACCTGCCTCTGTCTCCCAAGTGCTAGTATTAAAAGTGTGCTCCACCACCACCTGGCTTTAATTTTTTTCTATACTTTTTATAGAAAAGATACTTAATAGGGTTCAGTTTAACTCTCCACCCCTCCCCGACTGACCTCTCCTCATTTTACCTGCTGTTCCTTGAAGCTCCCCAAGGGATTTCTTGTTCCTTTGCTTAGCCAGTTGGAGAGTATCCAACCTTGGGGTGGTGGACAGGTAGGATTCGTTAATGGTCAGGAGAGAGACCTGCATGGGCAGCCTTTTGAAGAACCCGAATTCTAGCCTGTGGCCTGCAGCTCCAGGCACTGTGATTCAGAAGTAGACCCATGGCTTCCCAGGTGGGCTTTCAATCTAAGAAGAAGGGCAAAGGAGGGTGTAGAGACTGGAAGACTGGAAGCGCAGTTGCTGGGAGGGAGGTACAGGCCTCAGTGCAGTTCGCAAAGAGGCCCACTTTGGATGATGGAGCACTAACCTGAGTTCAGGAGGGGCTTGGGCCTGCTTGGAGTTGGTTCAGGGAGCCTTCCTGGAGACTCAATTCACCTTTAGTACAGGAAGCTCTCTTGCTCTATCTAAGTGCAGGGCTGGCATTGATGGGTTGGTTTTGGTTTCTCCACAGCCATCTCCCTGACTTCTGGGATGGCTGTGCTATGCCCTGTGCCTGTACTCTACAGAGATGGACCTAGAGCACCTGAGGTTTAAAAAAGTCTGGAGAATGGAGTGCCTTTGCTTGCTGTACGCTGCTCACTACTGATGTGGAGAGTGTATGCTGGACTGTAGTCAGGTTGAAGAGCAAGGCTGCTGGTACCTGGTTGAAGTGACTCAGTGATAGACCCATATACTTGGAGAGCACTGTGGGTTAGTAGTTCTGAGGGCGCTAGTTGTGGCTCAGGCTGGCTCTAGGCTAAATGTGAGCTAACCGTGTCTGTTAGTATTTTGTGCGTGAAAAGAACTTGTCTGTACACCGCCAAGGGAGCCATATTAGGTTTATTAAGGAAGGGGGAGGGGGGAAGAGAGGGGAGACAGAAAGAAAGCAGGGGGCAGAGAAGAAGAGAAAGAGAGTCTTCCATGTGGTTGGAGATTTTTTTTTTTAATATTTATTTTCACTCTATGTGAATTGGTGTTTTGCCTGCATGTACAACTGTGTAAAGGTGTCAGATCCCAGAACCACAGACAGTTGTCAGCTGCCATGTGGACACCGGGAATCGAACTCAGGTCCTCCAACTCAGGTCCTCCGGAAGAACAGTCAGTGCTCTCAACCACTGAGCCATCTCTCCAGCCCTGAAGGTCCTGAGTTCAATTCCCGGCAACCATGTGGTGCCTCATAACCATCTATAATAACATCTGGTGCCCTCTTCTGTATGCTGTGGTTGGGGATTTTAAAGGGTAGGCACATGTCAGAGGCTTTGGAGCCAGCTCCTGCAGGTGGGGGCATGGCTACAGTAACAATTTAACCTATCAGTGTGGTCTCCACATGATGCTCTGAGTCTTCTGATTCTTTGGCTCCTCCTCCTTAGTCACTTCTGCAGTCACCCTTTCCTTAGTTTGCCCGAAGTTTGGTGCTTTATTCTTGAGGCAAGGTCTCTTCGTGTAGCTCTGGTTGTCCTGGAGCTCACTATGTAGACTAGGCTGGCTTCGAACCCATAGAGATCAGCGTTCCTCTGTCCTGCCCTTCCCCCTCCCCCAGTGCTGGGATTAGTTTGCCCCACAGTTTTGGTGTTTCTGAAGTGTTGGTGTTGCTTCCCCCTGTTCCGTTCCGTTCTTCCTCCTTCATTCTTGCTCTCATCAGAGTGATGCTGTCTTTTGCTAAAGCTTCATTGTCTGTGCACTGAGGTCTTAGTCTTTTGTCCAAGAGAAATTAGAACCAATGTGATCCTGCTGGAGACAGGAGATGTGCTTCATGAGCTCCTGGAATGCCAGGCCTTGTACCAGTTGCCTCCTATCCCTCCATAGGCCCAGGAGAACTCTCTTCGCTTTCCTCCCCACACCACCTCCCATGGTGCCATCACTCAGCTACCTTGTCAGAGCCTGAGAATCACCCTTTGCTTTGCCACAACCAGTTCATCTCCAGATCCTGTTGAGGCGCTTCTCAGGGGTTGGTTCCTTCAGGTGATGTGTTCTAGGCTTCCACTCCAGTTGGGCCACAGCTCTGCCTCACCCTGCCAAGGCACCCTTACCCTCAAAGTCAAGTCCATCCTGCTGGGGCCCTCAGGGCTCTGGCTCACTTCTGTCAGTGCTCTGCACCCTCCACTGTCATGTTTGGTTTTTTTTTAACTGTCTGCTGATTCCTTAATGGCATTTTATTGCGGCCGCCTCTACTTGTCTGCTTCTTTCACTAAACTGCAAACACTTAGAGCTTGATGTGTAGTAGTAGTTTGGTAAGTATTTGGCATTTTGGGGGGGGGGGGTGCCAGGGACTGAACCAAAGAGTTCATTTATGCTGAGGACACAATTGATCATTTATCTATGCCACACAGCCCAGTAGTTTGTTGAATGAGGACAGCTGAGTAGGTCTTGTAGGATTTCTGCTCTGGAAGCAAGCAGGCTGGGTGTTGGGTTGGTGCTGGGCCGGGGAGAAGGAGCTTGTTCCTGGTCACAGTGTGAAGTACTCTATCTGCCTCTGGGACTGCAGGCTAGGGCTTCTGAAAGAGTTAAAGGGAGGAGTAAACACAGCCTTTGTTTATGGAGCACTTACTGTGTACCAGTGATCTTTGTGCCTTACTGTGCACACATTTAACTCTTACCACAGTCCTATCAGTTAGGGTACTTTTTTAAAGTTGGGTTTATTTGTGTGTGCATGTGCATGCACATGTGGGTGTAAGTACTGCCATGGAGCCCAGAAGTCAGAGAGTTAGTTCTCTCCTTCATGTTCATTCTGGGAAGCAAACTCAGTAAGGCATGGTAGCCAGAGCCTTTTCTTTCCTTGCTCAACTCTCTTACAATCCTAACATAGTTCTCTTTGTAACACTTTAAAAAACTAAGTTGAGAATCTGAGGCTCAGAGAGATAATCTGCTGAGGACACGTACAACCTGTTTGTTGGCAGAGCAGGATTTGAACCTAAGCCTCTGGCCGTTGGCTGTGTTACAGTCCTCCTTTTGGTGATCACACTGTGGGATCTGGCAGGACCTCCATCTTCCTTGTCCCTTGTTTGCTGAGGGTCAGTCAGAGCCTGGGCTGTTATCTTGCCTAGTGTTAGAGCTGTAGACTTTTGTTCATGCTGCTGTGGAGGAATGGGTGCCAGCCGATGTGGAAGGGATGATCTCGGGCTGTCAGAGCAAGGCCAAAATAAATGAATGAATCCTCGGATCTGTATTTGTTTTGTTGTTGTTGTTGTTGTTGTTGTGTTGCTTTTAGTTTGAGACAGGCTCACTGTTGTAGCCCAAGCTGATCTTGAACTCACTGTCCTCCTGACTCACCCTCCTGAGTACTGGAATTGTAGCTGTGTGCCACCACACCTAATCCTCTGTTCGGTTATAAAGGCCTGTAGCCAATACCATTTTGGACACCTCATTCTTATGTTTATGTTTGAATAAACATAACACACATGGCATCTCTTCAGACCACTGAGCTTTTGAGCTTTGCCCCTTACCCATGAGAATGCCAGTTAGCCCCAGCACTGAGCTGCATCACCTTTGATTAGCAGCCTGCTAGGGGAATAGGCCACAGTAAGAACTCCCTGCCAGTACTGCCTTGTCTCTTCCCCTGTTACTTTTATCTGTCACTGCAAGCACTTGGGCTCCCCTCCTGAACTAATTAAGTTTGCATGTGTTTAGACACATTGCCAAATAGGGCTTAGCAAAGCGGAACTGAGTTACATCTCTTTCTGAGTGGGGAAGCAAGGGTATATGAACACTTGCTTCATAGACCAGGGAGAATCATGGCTGACAGTCACTGAGTGTATGTGCAAATGATGGACACCTGCCTTGGCTCTTCTAGGGTCACATCAGGCCTGCAAAGTAGCCTTTAGATTAGCTCACAGGTGCATGTGAAGACACACCTTCCAGAACTCTTCGTGAATTGCTATTCTAAAGGCATATAGTGGAAAGAACATGAGTTCTGAAGTGTGCTGTTTCCCCATGCATAAGTAAAATCAAGTTTAGTGGGTTCTTTATAAACAGTGGATAGGGCTGTGTGTCATGTGGCCTCAGGCCACCTTCCTTCTAGATCCTACTGGTTACGTAGCAAGCAGAATACAGTGTGGCCATTTTTATTTTTTTATTTTATTTTTTGTCTTTTCCCGGGGAGGCCCAGTTCCCTGACTCAGTCTTCTGTGATTCTATAAGATGGTACCAGGGAGAGGTATAAGGAAGGAGAATAGAGTTGCTGGGCCAGGAAGTTGACTCAGCAGGTAAGATAGATGCTCGCAGAGAACAGAGTTGTCCAGACTCTTCCTACACTGGAAATGGGATTCAGCCTATTGGATCACCATAATGAAATGACAACTGTCGGCATGTTTTTGTGTCAAACTCATGCCAGTCCTTTTCTAGTACCAGTTGGTGTGATGTCTGAAATGCCCTGTGGTCCAATACTTGGGTCCTATGCAGACCACCGGTAAGGGGCAAGCCATGATGTAGGCCCCTTTTCTGAAGTAAGGGCATTTGTGTATTGCTTATTACAGAAGTCAGTAGAGCCACTGAAAGCCATAGACTAGAGCCTCCATGTTTACATGGGGAGCTAGTGGGTCAGCCTCCCAGTCATGACAGGCAGGGCTCTTGATGGGAAAGATTATTTCGAGTCAGCACAGGCTTCTGAGCACGTGAGATGTGTGGGGGCAGGGGAGAGGATGTCTCGGAGGTTGTATAGGAATTCTGGACCTTGGAGTTGGAGTCTAAGCTCAGAGAGAATGGCAGCCAGACCTTGTGCCCTCCGTTGAGTTTCCCTAGAGCACTCTCGTCATCAGAGGTGCATTGGGTTAGCCCCAAGAAGGCAGCTTGAGTTGATGGGGTCATGTTTCAGCTGCAGCTAATCCAAGTCACTCGATATAAATCTCTCTGCTGCCTCTTTCTCCCTCCCATCCCCAACCCACAGACAGGGAAATGAATCCTGGCCCTCACCCTGAATACATCATGGCAGGCTTGCCTCTAATGAGAGAGGGCCATTCATTGTGGGGTGAGGCTCCCTGCAGAGCCTGGGATGCCATTAATTAAAGAAGAGCCACCTGAAGCCAGTCGTGCGGTGCAGCCTGCCACGCTCAGATGGAGTGCTGGTGGGGTAGCCTCCTCGTTAGCCTGACAGCTCCTTGGGCTGAGAGTTCTTGGGCTTGGAGGAGTGAGGGGTGCTCCCCCTCCCCCGCCTGTGAACACAGGCCGCTCTTGGAGCTGGCCTACTCAGAAACATCTGAAGGCCCCTCCTGTAGGTCTGGACCTAGAACCAGCATTTAAGGAATTATCTATTCCTAGAATGTAGCCAGAGCCGATCCTGGTTCCCAGTCTTTGCGATGTCCCAGGGCTGCAGGTTAACAGGCCTCTTACCATGCCACGCTCCCTTGGAGCTTTCATTGGGGAGTTACCTGCCATGGAAGGGGCTCATGGTGCAGAGCCCTGGAGAGCCTCTGCTGTCTGGTAGAGCCTCTGCTGCTCCTTCTGGGTTCATCTGCCTAGAGTGACAGTAGGAACTTAATTGGCAGCCTCATCTTCTCACCCCTGGGAAGGCACAGAGGGAGGGTTTAAATCACTGTAGTGAATACAAGTTTTACCCAGTTAAAACTGGGTAAAGATAAAAATTGGTCACTGGACCAATCAGGCTGAGAGACGTTGAAAGTGGTAGTGGCCTCATTGGCCTGCTGCAGAATTGGTGACTGATTTTTTTTTTTTTTTTCCTGACTCTAGTACATGATCTGTAGAGCTCCCTAAGACCACCTGTGAGCATCTTAGCAACTCCTTTGCTGGAAGCAGGCTTGGACTCTGTGAGACCTTCCACTTAGCCCAGAGTTAGACTAGCCCAGCAAGTCTCTATACCTGGATTGTCAGGAAGACAAATTGGGTCCTATGTCTGTGGCTCTAGATCAGACTCTGGAAGTCTGGCTTTCTTCTAAGTGGCAGAGTGTGACAAATAGGGTTCTTTGGAGGCCTTGATCTAGGACATGTTTGGTGCAGGCATGTGGTCTCTGTCTGTCCTCCCCGGGCTCACCTCACATGATGGCAGCCTCCCTCTAGCTACCACCCTAGGCCAAGACTTGGGCCCTGCGCCCCTCTGTGTGAAACTCTTTAATCTTCTTGAATCTTGACATTTCCGGACATGTGTGTTCTCTGTTAGGATGAAGACGGGAGGGGTTGTTTGTCCCCTAAGAAGGAGCTACTGGTGCTCACGGGAAACATTAATGGTTTCTTGTGTGAGAGATACTTTCACAGCAGGATTTCTCTTCTGAGGCTTTACCTATTATTTTTGGGACTCTTGAATACCAGCTTTTGTTTTTGTTTTCTGGTCTTAAACAAACAAATATGATACACGCCCCAGGCCTGTGACCTCAGCCACTCAGGAGGTTAAGGTAAAGAAATCACAAGGTCAGGGCCACCTGGGTGGGCTACAGAGCAGTTCAAGACCAACCTGGGCAACTTTGTGAAACCTCATGTCAAAATAAAGAGTAGAAAGAGGTCTGGATATATAGTTCAATGACAGATTGCTCGCTTAGCATGCCTGAGAACCTAGGTTCAGTCTCTGGTGTTCCCCACCTCCAAATCCAGGCATGAAATAGGTATATAGAGTACGAAAATATAAGCACATGTCACTTAGGACATGATAAGTTTGTATACAGGTATCCTGTGTCACCATCATCCCAATCAAGACTCTTTATCATCATCTCAAAGGTCAGTCACACCTACCCTGCCACTAACCATTGTGACTTAGATTACTCGTGGTTGGCTTCACCTGTTCTTGGCCATCATAGAAAGTAAGTCATACAAGGGGCTGGAGAGATGGCTCAGAGGTTAAAAGCACCAACTGTTCTCCCAGAGGTCCTGAGTTTGATTCCCAGCAACCACATGGTGGCTCACAACCATCTATGGTGACATCTGGTACCCTCTACTGTATACTGTATACATAATAAATAAATCTTTAAAAAAAAAAAAGTCATACAAAGTGCACTTTTCTGCGTTTGATTTATTTTGTACAATGTAATGACAGTTTAATTCATGTGGTTGTATAGATCAGTTTGGCCTTCTTGTTGTTGTTTAATATTTCATTATTTTGCAGTCCTGAACTTTTCTTTTTGTTGGATTATCTACTTTCTTTGGGTGTTTAGCATATGTTTGCTGAGTGAGTACGTGAATGTTCATTTTGATATAGAAATATTTCTCCTGTTACCTTGTTCCCACTCCTCTCAGCCTTTCAAGCCGACTTTCAGTTTTCTGGCCTTGTAGCCTTCCTTCTCTGTTCTGGCAGCTGTCCTGGTCTTCCTCCTGTCGAGGTGCAGGTAGGGAGACGCTGCCATGGAAGAAACACGGGCCTCTCTGCAGCAGCTGTCCTCATTGCCGCTGCGTTCTCCTGTGTGTACCTGGCCTGCCCTCTGCCATTTAGACTCTAGTGCCAGAACAGGTCTGGTCCTGTCGGTGGGGTTCTTCAGGACAGTGGCTTTAACAGGGCTTCTCTGGTCTTGTGGCCTTCTTCCTTTTCTGTTCATGGTGCTAGAGGTGGCGTTAACTGCTGCCGTTACCCCCACTACCATTGCATGGCATTGAGTTTCTCCATATTGGAGCTTCCCTCCACTGTCCTGAAGCTTGACTTCCTCTGTGGGAGGAGAGAATCAATCTCCAACTTTGTGTGCCTATAAAGGTGAATGACCTCTGTTTTGTCAGTGCTTTCCAATCTGCCTTCTAATTCCCAGCCAGGGTAATGGAGACATTACTCTGTACTAATGCAAACTACCGGTTCTCTCATGTATCTCTGAGCAGATCCAGGCCTGGGAAAGACAGGTCAGCTTACCGTTGCTCCTTAGAGGTTCTGGCTTATGGAGGCTGGAAGGGGCGTGGCTCTTGAATGAAATTGGTGGATTTGTAGAGAGAAGATTCTTAGCTACCCTGTTTTCCCCCACTCCACCCATGCTGAAAGGATAGCAGTTACCAGTCTGGTCAGAGTGGGGTTTCTTTCATAAGGCTTCCAAGAGCACCTGCAAAGGACAGACCCAGCTGTGAGACAGAAGAGTCAAGGAGCATGGAGTTTGGGAGTTGAAGGCCAGTGAGCCTTGTGTCTCAGTTGGCATGGTGGTCTGTGCTTTGTAGAGGAGCTTAGCTTTGTAGGGGTTTTGGAAGGGCAGCTGTTAGTGGGTTGGATAAATTCTCAGTGTCCCTGGCTAAAGAGTGACACAGCTCAGACTTGATAGTTCTGTAAAACTGATTCTTCCAAAGCCTGCAAAGATGTTGGTTTGGGGAAGAAAGCCAGCCCAGAGAATCCCGGGAGTCTGACAGGCCTTTTTCTCTGCGATTCTTTCTTGCAGGCAGCCTGAGGCAGCCTGTCTCTTTGTTAACAGAGTGACAGCAATGTGACACCATGGAAATAATTACTAACAAATCACGGTGCTGACTGCAAACAGCTCTCTGTCTTCAGAGGCATGTCAGGGTGCATTAGAGCAGGACTGCACGAGTGGCAAAGGGGCCGAGAGCAGCCTGCTCTCAGGCTTTCCTGTCCTCCCCCACCCTGGGCTGTCTGCTCTTGCTTACTTCTGTATTCTTGGCCTTCACCTATCAGGTCAGCTAAGGGCCAGCTGGGCCTGGATTCTTTTGGGCAGGTAGCCGGAGCTCCGTCTTTGCCAAGGGCCCCTGGGTAGTGATGGGAGGTGGGAAGTTGCCCCATTTCTCCGATTCACTCTGCTAGTCAAGACCTGCTTCACCTGCCATACTTAAGGGTTTAAGGGTGGCAGTTCCTGCTTCAGCAGTACCCAGGGACAAGGGAAGCCTGTGTCTGTGCTAGCTCAGCTCCCTTCCCCCACCAACCTTGGTTTCTTCCTCAATTGCCATAGTCAATTTTTGGTAAGTCGACTTTGTCCATTCCCTCTTGGTTAGCAGAGTGATTGCTCTGACTGTCAGGGCTGTAAATAATGTTCCTGTTGTGTGTGGCTGGAGGCAGCACATGGGGTGGGAAAGGAGGGGAAGGAGGAGCTGGGATGCTCGCTCCCTTGCTCGCCCCCTCCCCGCTCATACAATATTTATCCAGGGATGGGAGTCAGATGCAGTGACCTCAGGGGTCACCCAGTTAAATAGCTTCTGAACCTCTCTGCATTCTAATTGCTGCAGTTGGCCTTCGCTCTGGAGACTTCTCCTCCCCATTGTCTGCTGAGGTGCACACTAATGGCTGTCCTTCTTGGCCCTGCTGGGAGGCCTGGGAGGGGCAGTGCTCAGTGCTCCCTTCCTTTCCCTAGAGATAAAGGAGTCCAGGGCCTGTTAACAAGTGGCTGAGCCGGGACACCACCCCTTGCTCCCTCTTTGCCCTGCACACCTGGCTGGAGGTGTTTCACATAGCTGCTTGGTGGTCGGTGCCAAGACCCTTCACTTATTCCCAGTCCTGGAGCCAGAATTGTGGGACTCAGATTGCCTTCTAGGCTGTGGGGCCAGGGGGCTCGTGACAGGGTGGGACTATTCTGTGTCCACATGTTCCCACATACAGAATTTGAAAACATCCAGGAATTAGTATTTCCTGTTCTAATATGCTGCATTTGACTTAGATTGACCAACTGTGGTCTGTGTGGTTCTTTGGATGTCAGTTTTAGATGATAGATTATAGCAGCAGGTGTGCCCCGTTTGTTGATTTAAGAGTGACATGTGTCAGCCATATCCACCAGGACTTGAAATGTCAATTCCTTCTATTGTAGTGCTTCTCCCCTAAGAATACTGGAGGACACTGCTGTGGAAGGGTTAAGTGTGTACACCTTCAAGGCGCTAGTGGTCAGCAGTGGCCTGAAATTAGCCCAGTGAAACCTAATCAAGGCAAGGAAATGGGGGGGGGCTGTGGGGATCACCAAGTATTACAAGGTGAAGTAGACTGGAAACCCAGTAAAGACAACACAAACACAGTGAGAAAGAAGCATGTAGGGTAGAATGGTCCCTATTCTTTCCTAGCCCATAAGACAGCCTGATCTATCTTGAAACCCCTAGGCCTACAACTTCCTAGAGCACAGTTTAAAACTCCCTAAGCTTGTTCCAGTGTTGTTGTGCCAGAAGCAGTACTCTGTACAAGCTGAGTGCCTGCACATCTTGAAAGGATTGGGAGAGCAGGAATCGGGCCAGGGGACCAGCCAAAGGTTAAAGGCGACAGCTGTGTTCTTGGGCATTTATGTGGAGCAGAGGCAGAGTACCAGGAGGGTGTCTCTCTTCAGAGCCTGCAGGGGGCATTGTAGGCCATACAAATGTAGTCCAGTCATAGGGTCAATATAGCCACAGCCAGGTGGACCCTGTACTAGGAGGTGAGGCCTATCTTGGAGACAGCTTAAACTACTAGGGAGCTTGTCGATTCCCTAGCCCAAAATAAAACAGGCCATTAGCCAAGACAAAGTACCCTGGCTGGAAGCCTCCTATCTGCTGCTCAGCCTCCTTCCCTGATTTCTATGTGCTAAGGAGCTCTGTCCAGATCGTGGTAGCAGCTCCAGCACTTCCCACACAAGTGAGCACTGTGCCATGGGATGGACACTAGACAGGCACTGGGAGGTACAAGTGATAGGATTCTGGGGCATTCGTAGCACTGGAGAGGTGTATGTTACACCCCCCCTGGGTGGGTGTTTATGGCACTTAGGTGCTTCCTAAGGGTTCTGAGGGGGAGAAATGGGATGGAGATATCAATAGGTGGGCGGGCTGTAAAAGCTAGGCACTGAAAGAGCTGAAGAGATGGATTAGCAGTTAAGAACACTGCTGCTCTTCTAGAGGTCCGGGGTTCAGTTCCCAGCACCTACGTGGTGGCTTATAAGCATCTATAACTTCAGTCTCTGGACATCTTATGCTCCCTTCTGGCCTCCTCAGGTACTACATGCATGTGGTACATATACATATATGCAGGCCAAACACTCATAAAGTAATTGATCCATCTTTTAATAAAAAGCCAAGAATGGGAAATACCCTGTAATACTTCCTTTAGAATCTTTAAGCAGTGATTTGGCTCTAGGGTCTGAGGTTTGCTTCCCTGGGAGGGTAGCAGCCTGGCCTGAGGGGTGGCCCAGTGCCCCCTCCTGCAGCCCTGTTCTGTTTAGGGACTCTCCCTAGCTGCATGTCTGGGAACAGGTCCAGCTGTGCTGCCAGACCCAGACGCAGGTGACGACGGCCTTTGGTCTGTGCTGTAGGGAAACCAAGAGGAAATTAAATGTCATCTGCCCCCTGCACAGCAGGTTGCTGCCAGATCAGACACTGTTGATCGAGTTGTGCAGAGGGTACCCAAGGGAAGGCTGCTGCTGCATCCACGGCCTCTGAGCTGTGGCAACTCCCAGGTGATGGCCTGGCTCAGTCCCACGGCTTTCTCTTCCTGGCTGGGTTCACCCTGGCCTGAAGCCCAACCTGGTGCTATATGGCAGCTGTGGACTATGCCATGCCAGAAAGGCATGTATACCAGTGGGAAGGGGTGAGAAGGGCAGGCTCTGGCAGGAGAGGAAGCAGCAAATAGACCTGGATTCAAGTCGTGGGTCTGTTGCTTAGGATCTTGGGAAAGTCTCCAGAGCACTCATGGAACATAAGCATGGTCTCTGTCTCCTGACATCTGTGTAAAGTTGCTCACCCCATGTCCCTCGAGTCCAGAAGGATGCTGTGTAACACGTTCCTGGGGCCTCCTTGGGAAGTTAGCTATAGTTGTAAAGTGGGCGGGATTTGCTGCCAGGGCCTTGCCTTTCCTAGTCCCCCCAATTGAGCAGCCCAAGGCTTCTGAGATTAGCCAGTGATAGTGGTAAAGCATGTTGTGGGACTTAGCTGACTCCCTCCAGCCTCACACTTGTATGTTCCTTCCTGTTTTAGGGGACATCAGCATTTGCCCCAGTTTCCCTTGAAGTCCTGGATGGGCCATAGTTCTCAGTTCCTCAATAACAGAGATTAACAAGGCTTTGGGAAAAGATGCTTTAGTACTGACAGAGTTCTCCGAAGAAAACTCCCCACCCTTTACCTTACCCCCACCCTCCAGCTGAAGCATGGCTGCCTGTGGTGAAATTCATTAGTGTTCCCTGACAGCAGTGGCGACAGAGGCACTCACTGTCTGCTTCTCAATCCCTTGCTCTCTCTTGCTGATGCTTCATGCACACTGATATTTAAATCTGATGGGCTGCTTATAGACTTCTTGTACCATGACAAGTTTGGGGAGGGGGTTGGAGAGGGGGAGACAGACAAGGAGCCAGCTGTCACGCTGGTATTTCAAGCAGTACACGCTCCTGACCCTTTGCAGGCTCTGGCAAGTGTATCGTCTTTCTGAAGCCTGTGGTTGGAATTGTAACCTGCAGAGATCCCAGAGGATGGGAGCATGTGTGGAGGCAAAGTGGGCCTGTAAGTCAGCAGTGCGTTCTCTCGGGGCTGTGCTTCAGCACAGAGCATTGGAAGGACAGAGCACATGCTTGTTGAACTGGGAATTAAAGCAGAGTCTCTGTTAGTGCTGGAGGGTACTGTCCTCCATCACCAGGAACAAGGAGGTCCTTCCTTAGGAGTTGCTTCGAGACTACCTATGTTGGTGCTGTGGTTGGCTTCCAGATGGACCTGGGAGCCTTCTGATTTGAGCACCCTGGGTCTCCGCAGTGCTCACAAAACTGTGGTACTCACTTGAGGTTCTCCTACTTTGTGTCTGGAGTGGGCCTTGGCTTTTGTACCTGGTATTTGTATGCTTTGCCTTTAAACTTGAAAGAGGACTCCCTAGCTTCCTCCTTTATCCATAACTCCTCCCCTCAGTTCATTTTTGAAGCTACTGCATTATTCTGGAACTTTCCCCTTGCCATTTACCCCCAGAACACTTTTCCAGTTATTTTTCCTTACCTCACCTCATCTGGCCTAGAAGCATCTCCAAATTGCAGGTTTGATATCTGCCTACTTTCTATCCAAAACTCTCCTCTGAGTTCAAAGTCTGTCTCCCTGGACTGGCTCCTTTGGTTCTTACCGAGTCGGAGGTAGTGGAGATGATGTCACTTGTTGAAGGATAATGATCACTTGGTCAAGTTGCAGATTTGTAGAGGAAGCCCTAGAGTAGGATTGGGTGGGGTATGGTGGGGTGGTGGAGTGCCTGCCCAGTGAGGGCCTTTCCGCCTCCAGGTTCCTCCCTCCATGGTGGAGGTCACTAAGGAACAGGCCAGGCCTCCTCAAGTCTTGCCAATGTCCACAGTACAGCCATTTCAGGCACAATAGACCGACCATTCACTCTGTCAGAGAGGGGTTACCCAGAAAACATACCACATCTTTCGTTAGAGGGTAGACCAAGGTTTTATTAGGGGGGATGAGGTGTCTGTAGGTATAAGTGTATTTTATTGTTGTTATTTAGTTTGTCTGTCTGTTTGTTTTTCAAGACAAGATCTTTTTTTTTTTTTTTTTAACTTTATTTATTTATTTGCCTTGGTGTTTGCCTGGAACTGGGACTACAGACAGTTGTTAGCTGCCATGTGGGTGCTGGGAATCGAACCCGGGTCCTCTGGAAGAGCAGACGGTGCTCTTAACCGCTGAGCCATCTCTCCAGCCCTGACAAGATCTTTTTATGTAGCCCTGGCTGTCCTGGAACTTGCTCTGTAGATCAGATTGACCTTGAACAGAGACCTACCTGCCTCTGACTCCCAAGAGCTGGGATAAAAGAAAGATGTGCCCATAAGTATGTTTTTGAGCTGTCAGGGGCACTTTGAATGTGACCAACATCTGGAGCCCCACAGTCCCCACTCTGTCCATGTTCTGCAGCCTGTCCTTTAGTCGGCTAGCCCTCAGTTTCTGGCTAGGGTGCCTTTTCCCAATTCCTCGTTCTTGCTGATTCCCAGCCCTAAGTGCTAGGCCTGGTTGAGGCAGTGTTGTCTTGACATATGCAAGTGAGATGGAGAATAACTAGCTTTGATAAGTAGGAGGCTTAGGCATTAATTTTTATACATCAACAGTGGCCAAGTGAGTGAATTCAATTATGAATCTGCTTTTTCTTCACTCTCCCTACAATGTGGTGGCTCAGAGTTGAGGGAGACAAGGAACCTGTTGAAATGAGAAACCCCTATTTCCTAGCTTGACCCCCTTACTAATTCGGGTTAAATTGCTGTGCTGTTGCAGTGGTGACACATTGTATCTGCCTCTGTTTGGATAAGAGGATGCAGTGGGGGAGGAAGGACCAATTTGTGCAGAGATAAAAGGTGTCACAGGCAGATAACTAACGCTCCAGCCTCATGCCTGCTCTCATTGTTGCTCAATTTGCTCCGTCTGTAAGCCCAGCCTTCCCCTCTTTCCTGCTTCCCTCCCCTTGGTCATATTTTACCTCTGTGCCACAGTGTAATGATGCCCTGCGTAGTGGGGGAGGAGATAGGCACCTCTGGCTGACAGCCCTTCCTGATAACCAAATTCTAGCCCATCCATCACTAGCCACTCTCCTCAACTTGAGGAAAAGTGATTGCGAAAGGCGGACTGTTCATCACTCGAGCTCTGTTTATCTCCTCTGTGTGGGGAATGAATGGAAGAGGAGAGACAAAGAGCCAAGTCCTCAGCTAAGTGCTGCTGGGGTTGGTGTGGCTGCCATTGCTGGATGCAGACTTACGTCATGTAGACTGGCACTCTGACAGGGCTCCAGGGCTGTGGTGTCCTTCCTCAGGCTCAGCTTCTTCACTAACAGAGTAGCATAGAGAATTGTGGTAGTTCTGAAATGTAGGACAGCTGGTAACAACACCTTGAGAGTGTTTGTATTGGAATGGCAAATGAGGAAGCTGCATGTACCTCAGAAGTGCCCCTTTGCAGGGTCTTTGCTTGCTCTGGCTTCTCTTGACCCACTCCGTTCCAAAGCTTGGCCTCTTGCCTTCATGGGCCACTGATGACTTTGAGACATTTCTTGTCTACATGTCACAGGAACACAGTGGTTTTTACAGATGAGTGATGTTAGTCACCAGGACTGACAATTGAAGTCATTCTGAGATCCAGGTGCTATAGCCTTTCCTGTGAGGCAGAAAGGAGTAGATGATGACTTCAGCCTGTCCGCTCTGTAAGGTCTTGGGTCCGCTAAGAAGTTACACTCCTAAGGTGGGTTTATTGGTTAGAATTTGAAGTGAGCAAAGCCTTTAAGGGATAATGTCCACACCTTCTTCCAGCACAGGTGCCTGCTCTCTTTCTGGACCTGCCTTTGGTATCTGCCTGCCAGTCTGTCTGTCAAACCTCTGTGGTCTCCATCACTCAACCTAGCGGCACTCCCCCAAGCTCTGTTCACCAAATCTTCAAAGCCAAGCTCCTGCTTACAATGGTTCCACCTTGGTCATACCCATTAGCAAGGGGTGGAATGTGGGGGCTCCCTTAATGAGCTACTCCCCTGCTTTGGCTGGCGCCAAGCTAGCCGCACCTGTTTGCTATCAAGGCTGTCTGGGCTCAGTCGCAGGTGGTAGGCCTGAATGAGGCTGGTGGGGAAGGTGGGGCACCCTTTTCTTTGTTGTCTGTTTGTGGGGGGAGACTTTTTCTTACTGCCCCATCCTCCCACATTGTTCTCTTCTTTCTGAGCAGAAGCTCTCTTTTTGTTATTTTAAAAACATCAGCAGGAAACTTAGGAAGTTTCCTAACTTCCCCAGAAGTTAGAGAAGCAGCATCTGATGCTAGGGTTTGAAGTTCTGGTAACTTGAAGGGCTAGTGTGATAAGAGCAAGATTTCATGCCAAGGTAGGGACCCTTTCTGGCTCTAGTCCCACAGCATTTGAAGGGTGATCATGTACCTTGCTTTAGAGCCCACAGGCAGGACTGGTGTGCACGTGTGGGGGGTGGGGGGGGTCCTTAAAAGGGGCCCCTTGTATTCATGAAACTGAAGGAAGTTTTGATTTGGTGGGGGAAAAAGTCTTTCCTTTTTATGGCCTGGACATAATTGGGTCTTTTCTATTGGCCATCAGTGATGTCATTCCGACCCCTCATAAAGAAGGGGAAATCACACCTGTGGACTCGGTGCATAAAATTTCATTGGGCAACAGTAATAAGCATGACCAGATGATGTTTGGGCAGTTGGAGAGCTTTGTGCCCAGTGAATCCAGCTGCATGGAGACCTGGGCACCATAAACTTGCATGCACGTTTATGCCCTCAGGCTAGTTCAGGGCCCACTGCCAGTGGCTCTTTTCCTCAGGACCAGTATCTGGTAGAAACTGAGTATTTGGACCCTTTGTGCCAGGAGCTTTTGCCGTTTTCTTTGCCAGATTAGTGGAGCCATGTATCTACTGCTGTCCACTGACCTTAGCTCCTAAGAATGTTGCACAAAGAAAGATATGACCTTGAGCAGTAACCACCATCCTACTCACCTCTATAAGGTTCCAAGCTTTGCCTTCTCAAGGATGAGTCAAGATCTCTAAGAGAATATGTGCAGTTGGCACTTGTGTGGTCAGAAGCCTCAGATCCCATTTCTAGTTCTGTTTTTGGTTTGTTGCATGATTGAGCAAATCCCTTTTCTTCACTGAATCTGTTTCCATGTTTGTGTGGGGATGATGACCACTGTAATCCACCTCGTGCTCTCTGTGCTGGGGTAGGATTGTATGATAAAGATGTCTGACTGTCTTCCCAACAGACACCTGGAAGTGCAAATTATAGCTCTTGGTTCTATCTTTTGTGATCTTGAATCTGGGCCCTGCTCTATTTGTACTGCTTATGCTGGGAGTCACAGGGCTGAAATATTCAGAGGAGTACTAGCAACCCTACTCCTCTCCTTGGATCTGCAAATTTTATGCATGGAGCTCCTGAATAAGATTGATACTCACCCTTTATACTTCAGTTAGATATAGAGTACAGAGAGGCACTCAGGATTGCTGCTGGCCTGTGATGGTTTGACTGTAATTGGCCCCCATAATCTTACAGAAGGTGGCACTATTAGAAGTGTAGCTTTGTTGGAGTGGGTATGGCCTTATTGGAGGAAGTGTGTGATTGTGGGCATGGGCTTTGAGGTTTCCTATGCTCAGGATATTGCCCAGGATCTCAGTCAGCTTCCTATTGCCTACAAGATGTAGGACTTTCAGCTACTCATAGAGCACCATGTGTGCCTGCACTCCACTATGATGATAATGGATTGAACCTCTGAAACTGTGAGCCTCCACAATTAAATGTTCTCCTTTATAAGAGTTACCGTGGTCATGGGGTCTCTTCACAGCAATAAAACACAAAGACATGGGCCATGTTCAGATATGAATGTCATTTAGAAAGTCTTTCTGAGCTGTTCTCACTATGGCTCCTGTGGAGAGGAGCAGACCCACTTACCTACACCCTTCATAACTGGAGGTAATGTCTATAGCTGTCATGTACCATTGACATCTTACAGAAAAGGGAATCCCTTTTTCCTCCAGAGCTGGTCAGAACCAACAAGACTCCTGACACATCAACTGCAATCTTTAGGAGGTGGCTGAAATGGGCGGCCTGCCTTTTCTGGTAGGGTCCCCATGTTCCTCCTGCCTCTGGTAGCCTCTTCACACCCAGTCCTCCGTGTGATTTTTCTGAAACAGTGAGCTTAGCAGTCATTTTCTAAGACACAAATGGTAAGGAACATCACAGAAAAAGGTGATATGATTCAAACAGTCCCAATTACAGTTTGCTTCTCAGGAAATTTCATTCCAGCTGCTCAGGCTACCTCTTACCCATAGAAGTCTTGTTTGATGACCTCATGTCTTAGTCCTTGGCCCTATGTGGGTATTACCACCTCTGAATACCCCTTCATCAGTCAGAAATTCTTCTCCACAAAGCTGGCTAGTTGCAGGTAATGTTGCTGTGTCACCTGTGTTTGAAAGGACCCTGCCTCTCAAGAAAGACATAGCCAGATGTGTTACACGTTTTTAATCCCAGCACTCAGGAGGCAGAGGCAGGCAGGTCTCAGTGAGTTCAAGGCCAGCCTGGTCTACAGAGAGAGTTCCAGGACAGCCAGGGCTACATAGAGAGACCCTGTCTCTGTAACCATAAGCAGGGGCTAGAGGGATGGCTCAGCGGTTAAGGCCAATGACTGTTCTTCTGGAGGACCTGAGTTCGATTCCCAGCACATGGCAGCTAACAACTGTCTGTGGTTCCAGGATCTGACACCCTTGCACAGTTGTACATGCAGGCAAAACACCAATTCACAAAGAATAAATTTTTTTTTTAAAGAAAGACCCTTTCTCAGGGATTTCCCTTCAACTCTGTGAGGTGAACATTTCAGCTGGATTCTCATAGCCAGAGTTCCTAAGAAGAAAAGGAGTCTGTGTGTGTTCTCCCTTGTACCTTGGTGGCTTCTCTCTGCCACCCCTTACCTGACTGACTGATGTTAGCACTGCACATCAGGATCACTTGGGAACCTCCCTATTATGACATCCATTGAGTTTTCTTACCTCTCATCTTGTTTGGCCACTCTATTAACATCAAACACTAATAAATTGATTTTAAGCTAAAAAAATGAGCTTCATGGCCGGACGTGGTGATGTACACCTTTGATTCCAACACTTGACAAGCAGAGGCAGGTGGATCTCTGTGAGTTTGAGGCCAGCCTAGTCTACAAAGAGAATTCTAGGACAACTTGATCTGTTACACAGAAAAACTGTCTCAAAAAACAAAACAAACACAAATTTATCATCTCTGTGTATTATATCATACTTCCAGAATTTTGGCTAACCGCAAGTAATAGGAAGTAGGTCAAAAGGGCATATGTGACCCCAGGTTCCTGATGGCATGAGAAGGGGCCATGAGTTGAGAGAACCTTGACTCATGAAGCATATCCTCTTAGAAACCATGGAGAGACAGTGAGAAGCTTTCTTAGCTTTCAGATCTTCTGGTTCTGGGAAACCTGTTCTCTGTAATCTCCCCTCCCCTCTCCTCCCCTCCCCTCCCCTCTTTTCCTCTCCTCTCCCCTCCCCTCCCCTCAAGACAAGGTCTTTTCGTTATGTAGTCTTGGCTGTCCTAGAACTTACTGTGTAGACCAGGCTGGCCTTGAATTCACACTTACTTGCCTCTGCCTCCCAAGTGCTGGCATACCACCATGTCTGACTTAACGTGTTCTCTAATTTCTAAACACTCGTTTTCCTTCTTGAGCCATGCGTTACTGTTTTCTGTTACTGACACTTGGCTGAGATACCAGCTTTGAAAAGGGAGGACTCTTCAGTTGCTGCCCTTCTGGATGATTAGGGATGACGTTCAGCTATAGGATACTCATCGGCATGCCTGACACCCTGGGTTTGACCCCAACACGGCTTAATGTTGCAGTGGCACAGCTTTCTAATTTCAGTATTTGGGAGTTCGAGTTGGAAGACTATATGGAACCCTGTTTAAAAAAATAAAACAGGGGCTGGAGAGATGGCTCAGGGGTTAAGAGCACTGACTGCTTTTCCAGAGGTCCTGAGTTCAATTCCCAGCAACCACATGGTGGCTCACAACCATCTGTAATGAGATCTGGCGCCCTCTTCTGGCCTGCAGTCAATGCAGGTAGAATGCTCTGTACCTAATAAATAAATAAACTTTAAAAAAAATTTTAAAAAACAAAACAAAAACATATCAGGAGCTTTATGTAGTGACATATGCCCTCAATTTCAGCACTGAGCAGAAGCAGGTAGATCTCTGAGTTTGAAGCTAGCCTGGTCTGCATAGTGAGTTCCAGGCCTTTGAGGGATATAGAGTGAGATCCTATTCCAAATAATCAGTCAGATGGGCTAGAGAGGCGTCTCGTGATTAAAAGCATTCATTGCACTTGCAGAGGACTAAGGTTCAATTCCCAGCATTTGTATGGCAGCTCACAAGCATCTGTAGCTCCAGTTCCAAGGGATCTGACATCCTCTCCTGACTTCTGAGGATGCCAGGCATGTGATGTACAGAGATACATCCCAGCAAAATACTCATGCATATAAAATTAAAAATAAGTTGAAAACAGACACCCCTAGGATAGCAGGGAGACTACAATCACAACAGTACCTACCTTGGTGGATCACTTAGAAGGAAAATGAAAATGTAAATAGAACTAGTAGTGTCTCCTGTTATAAATAGAATGTGACAAATTAGGAAGTAGTAGCAGCTAATGTTATTTTATGTATGCTGATTTGTTGACCTATGCTCTCTCTGTTCTGTAGACTTTGGGTTGTATGGTTTTTTTGTTTAAATTTGAAGCTTAAGACTCCCCACTTCGGACATGTGTGCTTCCAACTTGTTCTCTCTCTCTCTTTCGTAGGCTTCCAGGCCAGTGCCATTATTTAGGATTGCCAGTGGCGGATTACTTCAAGCAGTGGATTAATCTGAAGAAGGTACCATCTGGGCTTTCCCCAGAACCTTTGGTTCTCCTTAACCTCAGACACCTCCCTACCCCCAGCTCCTGTGTCTTTTCTTTTGTTTTATTTTCTCAGTATCCCTCTTTCTCTTCCCTGAGTAATATGCACTAAAATGTTAATATATCTGGGACATGGCAAGCTGCTTGAAGGTCAGGCTCCTGGATGGAGTCCTTTTGGTGTCTTCCAAACATACATAAAAGTCCCAGTTAAAGGGTGGGTTAGGGGGGCTGGAGAGATGGCTCAGTGGTTAAGAGCACCGTCTGCTCTTCCAGAAGACCTGGGTTCGATTCCCAGCACCCACATGGCAGCTAACACCTGTCTGTAGTTCCAGTTCCAGGCAAACACCAAGGCAAATAAACAAATAAATAAAGTTTAAAAAAAAAAATAAAAAAATAAAGGGTGGGTTAGGGTTAGGGTTAGGGTTTGTTTGTTTTTGTTTTTTCCCTGAATCTCTGGGCTGAGCTGTGTTGTCACTAGGAGAAACATGGTCCTCATTGACCTTTTTAATATACTCATCAGTGTGTTCTCAGTGCCTCTAGTTTGGAAGACGAGTTTGCCTAAGCTGGCTTTGCTCTCACCTGGGCCCTGCAGAGCCTTGGTCATGGAGGAGAGGACAATAGAGGCTGGAACCCTTGGAGGATGGAGGAGGATCTTGGCACTAATATAGCATTGTAGACCTAGGAGAGTTTGCATGGGGGTGTGGGCATCACAAGTGCCTTGTATAGCAGGATAGTTCCCTGATAGAGAATGAGTCACCCAGGAAACTAGCCATCTCTAGTATGTGCTGTGCTTCCTGAGTAAGCAGAAGAAATGATATAGGAATGGACTTCTTGGTTCCTTGCTCTAGAGGAATTTTTGCTCCAGGAGGCCCAGGCCTCTAGGAGAATGATACCCACATTTCCTTCTAATAGAGAACAATAGCCTTGGAGCAGCTTCAGGATCTGCTTGATGCAACCAGTCAGCTTAGTGACTCTCAGGAATCTCGAAGAAGGGAAAACACACCGGGGTCAGGATGGAAGAAGCTCCCTGTAGAAAAAGAGGCTATTGCAAAGTCAGTTAGATACTGTGAAGACTGTAACCAAGGGAGGTATGCCAGGCAGAGACTGCCTTGTAGGCACAAAGAGCAGCCTGCTTTTGGTGTGTGTGGCTAAAGCTGAACATGGATATGGAAGGACAGTGGGGGAACTAGTTTTGTGAGTATTTGCTCTGTCCCAGGATGACGGTGAACTTGGTCCCATGCTTTGTTTTCCTTTCCCCTCCTGCACATCCTTTGTGCTCTTTTTTATTCTCTGGCTCCCACATCCTGATGCTCACTAGCATGGCTGAGTCTCTGACACCACTTCTTGTCTTTGACTGAGGAGGCTAGGCTGTCTACCACTAAGCCTTGGTGTGAAACACACCTCTTGCCTCTTGTCATCATCAGCAGGCATATTCCCTCTCCTGGAAGATGTGGTTCAGACATTACATCTACTGAACTTCTTTTGCTGTGAGGCTCCCTGGACTTGAGATATCAGCTAACTCAGTTAGAAGCAAGTTCATGCTTATTTATTTCCAGGTGTGTCCATCTGGAGCACAGAGACACAGCCTGGTTGTGGCCTATGTCCTCAGTGGCTGGACTAGGGTCAGCTAGACTCAGAGTGTATGCTTACTGGCTACCTCCTCGTTGAGAACTAGCTTCATAGGGACCCTCCTGGGTGGAGCTAGGCACGCCTGTGTAGATAGACATGCTGACAAGGAAGAGTGTGTGCCAGCTGTCAAAGCTCATCTGAGGCTGCTTGCCAGCCTCAACAAATGCAATGTGAAGGCCCGGCCAGGCGAGGCAGGCACTGACCATGAACAATTACTCTGTGAAGTTCACTAGACTTTTTGGTGTGTGATAGGTCTCTGCCTTTAGGTTCCTAGGCAGAAGGGCAGGAGAGTAGCTGACCCATGTGGTAACACTAGGGTCACCTTGGTGCTTCAGGCTGTCTTGAGCTTCTGAACTGCCAAGATATGGAAGAAAAGGAGTGGGTATAAAGGGAAACTGAGAACTCTATTCCCAGTTGACCTTGTGTTTTCTTCTTGAGAGGTAATCCCAGCAGGTTTAGGAGAACCGAGAGGTCTGGTCCTTGTGTTTCCTAATCCAGCCCCCAGCTGTGTGAGTCGGTAGACAAGAGCTCAGTGTTCAAGTCTCCTAAGGCCTCTAATCTGAGAACAAATGAAGTACTGTCTCGTTAGCTCTCTTCTCACTGTGGACTGACATTTAGGATGTTGTTGAATGATCTTAGATTTTTTATTGGGCTGTCAACTTAAAGAAGGCTTGAAACTCTGCTCCCAGCTCTTTCCAGGATATTAGAGATGTTACCAAGGGATAGGAGAAAACACATGGATATGTGCATACACGCACACATGTGTATGTGCGTTCACATAAACTTAGTCATCTGCAGAAGTAGTTGGAAATATGTATACACATATATCCATAAAGAACAAAGACATAACTTATACTGCTCCTCTATAAGCACACATTCTGGAGGGCTTTCTGTGTGTCAGGTACTGTGTTAAGTTCTGGGACTGTAACAGAAATGGTGACTGTTGAACAGATCATTTTACTTCTGTTCAGTCACATGTTTAGAACAGTTGAGAGCTATGGGTCCCATAATGAACTAGACTTACTGAGTTAGAGTCTGAGAATAGCTTCCTGAAGAAGGATATCTCGTTTATAGTCCAAAAGAGGAATATTGGCCAAGCTTAGGAATCAGCACATAGTGAAGCCCTGAGGTGGAGAGGCCTGCCATCTTTAGAAAAGCCAAGAATACAGAATTTTTTCCTCTTGTTCATTGTTCTTCCCTCATCACTTTGGACGGCTCACAGTACAGAGAAACTTAATTTCACTTAATGAATGACTGACCAGGCACAGGGGATATGAGAAGAGGAAAGGGCGGGAGGGGAAGCTGAAAGGCCAGGCCAGCTTTAGACCATGTTTTGATTTTGTCCCTTATCTTTAGGATGAAGAGGAGATACTAAAAGAAAAGCTCAACTCATTTGCTTTTTTGTTTTGTGTTGAGTCTCAGGCTGTAGCCTAACTGGCCTTGAACTTTCGACATGCCTCCTGCCTTAGTGTTCACAGTGTTGGAATTATAAGCATGAGCTACCATGTTTATCATATTTGAGCTTTAAAAAAGATTCAGGGACTGCTGTATAGAGATCTGTAAGGGACCAGCTACTGGGTTTTCTAAATGGGTTTGGATTTGGTGTTTGTAGATGGGACATTTAAATCATTGTTCAGGTACCACTGCTGAACTAGTAGTGTCTCGGGCTTCTGTTTATTGAATATCAATTTGACCCTCTTCTAATGATTATACAACTAAATATGTACATGCATATAGACACAGATCTTCAGTAGTCCATGGAGGGTAGGAAGGGAAAGCATTGTTGAGAGCCGTAAAATAAGATCATTGCTGTCGTCCAGTTGGAACATGGTAGTCACTTGGTTTATATGGCTAGCTGTGGAAGGTAGAGAGAGGAGTGGGATGCGTTCAGAATGTTGAATAGTGTAATCAATTCTGTTGTGTTACAGACATAAAGGTTCCTAAAAATCCTCATACTAGCTGGATGTGGCCACCCAAGCCTGTAATCCCAGCACTTGGAAGGCTGAGACAGAAGAATTGCAGGTCAGCCTGAACTACAGAGTTAAAGACTAATCTGGGTTACAGAGTAAGACTTTGTCTCATAAACCAAACCAGGCAACAGGATCTCTTACTCTAAGGGAAGTCATGCAGTAGAAATGATCTGGGGAGTGCAAAGAGAGATAGACATCTACTTTATAGTATAGTCTCACAGTTAAATGATTAAGAAATACAAAAATACTATAATAAATACAGCATTTTACTTTGGATTAAAAAAATACAACATTTCATGTAGAAATGGATATAAGAAGGGCTGTAGTTGGTGAGTTATTGTGAAGGGAGGTGGGGGGAATGTCTGAAATCAAATGGGAAATTGTAATCAGAAGGATGTGGTTGTAACATATATGATGATCTTAATGGCTGTCAGGTGTTGTAGATGTGCATGCATGCATTTTATATGACCCAACAGAGTTCTCTGTTCAACTAAACTTAGCTTCCTGTATCTCTTCTAACTTGTAAGTTGGAATCTCACTATTGAGCCCAGGCTGGCATGGCACTTGGAATTCTGTCTCCATCCAAGGTACGAGAAGTAGTGATATATACTGCTACATCCGACACACCAAGTATATCATCTGGAAAAATGATAGAAACAAATGCAAAATTGACATTATGCTAATTCTTTAATGCATCAGTTACATTGAGACAAACGTTTTCTTTGAAATTAAGTGTTACACAGTACCGACTGTGTAACAGACAGGAAATGGTGATTGGTTGTTAGAGTTAGAGGTGAAAGAAATGTCCATTATGGCCCTAGAGTTTATGAAGGAACACTCATTAACACCTAGGTTAACGAGAATGCATTTTCTGTGCTAGTAGAAAGAGAATATTAAGATTAAAAAAAAACAAACAAAAACCACTTGGTGTATGATGGTTAAATTTAGATAACTTTGAGCATTTTTGTGACTCCATTGAAGAGGTAGTTGACTGTAAGTCTAGGGCTAAATGAAGGATGAACTCTGGGTAGGAGGTACTGATTCACAAGTTATTAACATGAATAACAGGTGAAACCATGGGAGTACATGGTGTTGCCAAGGAAGTGCATTATATATAGGGCAAGGCAAAGAGAGCCCAGAGCAGAACACTGAGATACCACATCAGATGACAGAGAGTAAAGAGTCAAAAGGGGTGACCACTAATAGAAGTAGTTGCTGTTTATTGATTTCCCAGTATGTTCTAGATCCATTATCTTAGTCTGTTTTCTGATGCTTTAACAGACTAGTACAGACTTGGTAAGTTATTAACACTAGCTGTGTATTTGACTCACAGTTCTGGTGGGGGCTGGGATAGACATGCTCCAGAGATATCATCTGGTAAGAACCTTCTTGCTGCATCATGGGACTACTTGACACAGCAGAAGACAGAGAGGTCGGGGTAGTTCAGCCATTCTCACAGCAGTGCCCTCCTGCAAGAATGGTGTTGATCCCTGCATGGGGGCAGTTTCCATGCCTAACGGTCTCTTAAAGGCCCCACCTCTCGGAAGTGCTAGAGTAGCAGTTAAATCTTAATGTGGATTTTGTGGAGGACAGATACTCAGTGTTAGCATCTGTGCTTCCTTCCCACCAAAGTTTCCACTGGCATCTGGGGCACTAGATCACTTGGAATATGTCTAGTATGATTGGGACATAATTCTTTTTTTTTTTTTAAAAAAAAAAAAAAAGCTTTATTTTGTATTTATTTTCCTTGGTGTTTGCCTGGAACTGAAACTACAGACAGTTGTGAACTGCCATGTGGGTGCTGGGAATTGAACCCCAGCCCTCTGGAAGAGCAGTCGGTGCTCTTAACCGCTGAGCCATCTCTGCAGCACTGGGACATAATTCTTAATTTGTATTAAGCTTTAATCAATTTGAAAAAATTTCCTTGAGAAAATTTGGAGAATATTTAAACCACTTGAGCTACAGATACTACATTTTAAACTGTTAATTGTTCAAAAATCTAAAACATTGTTTCTGATAAAGATTTTGCTTTCAAGCTGAGATCTGATACAACTATTAATTTACTGATCAGACTTGGTCTGAAAAAAAAAAAGCCAAACTATCTCATAAGTTTTATACTGCTATCATGTTGAAAATGATATTTGGATATATTAATTGATTGAATAATTTTATGTTTATTTAAAACAATTTTAAACAATTCTTTTTTTTTAAATGTGTTTGGATATTTTGCCTTTGTCTACCATGTGTGTATAGTACCCACAGAGGCCAGAAGAGGGCCTCAGATCCCCTGAAGCTGGAGTTAAAGGTGATTGTGAGCCACCATTCAGCTTCTGAGAATCAAACCTGGGTTCTCTGGAAGAGCAGCCAGTGCTCTTAACCATTGAGCCATCTCTTCCACTCCAACGTGTTTTATCTTTTAATGTGATCACTATAAAACTTCAGTTCTCTTGTATATTTGCATTCTGTTTGTACTGAACAGCCCCGGGTCAGATATTTGGCTTCTGTGCTACATTGTGTAATCTTCACAACCCTCCTGAGCAGAGAATGATAATGCTCTCATACCAGTATGTGGCAAAACTAGAAGTGAAGTTAGTTCCACCCAAGTCTTCATGGTACAGAGACAGAGGGGCCCTGAGGATAGTGTCCCAGATGCTGAGACAGCTGCTCACAACCAAGAGAGAGAGATGCATAGTACCAAGGTGAGCAGATGGACCATACTGACCTTAGTGAGAGCTTGTGAGTACAAAATAAAGATAGAGATAAAACAAGTAATTTAGACATAAGTAAGAAAACTAGGAGATAAGAGGAATTTTCATGTTTTTCAGAGCTGTAGTTCTGAAGAAAAGAACAGACAAACGGTGTGACATGGCCATTACAGGGCTGGGGTGGGATTTGAGATAGAAGGCATTATTTGACGAAAAGCATCCAGGCTGAAGGTATAGACAGGAGAGGGAGTCATTAGGGATACCTCTGAGAAGGGGAGAGAAGATGGAATGTCCTTCCCTACCTCATCCTGACAGGAGAAAAAGAAAAGATGAGTGCAGATGCATGCCGACAGGCTTGCTGGTTTGGTGATGACAGGCTGAGGTAGTTTCCATCTGGCTCAGTTTGCTTTCTTTGGCTGTGATGAAGCCCATGACTTTGGTGGTTTGAATAAGAAAGACCCCCATAGGCTCATGTACTTGAGTAGTCATCAGAAAGTAGCACTATTTGAGAAGCATTAGAGGGTGTGGCCTTACTGCAGGAAGTGTGTCACTAGAGTGGGCTTGGAGGTTTCAAAAGCCCAAGCCAGCTGTCAGTTAGTCTGTCTGTCTGTCTCTCTTTCTCTTTCTCTCTCTGCACCTACAGATCAGGATATAGCTATTAGCTACTTTAGTGCCACACTTGCCTGCCATTATGCTCCCTAACATAATGATGATGCAGTAAGCCTCTGAAACTATAAACAAGCCCCCAATTAAAAACTTCCTTTTATTATTTATAGTGTCTCTTCACAACAGTAGAACAGTGACTAATACAATGATCAAAAGCAACATGGGGACTAGCTGGTGATGGCCATGCCCTTAATTCCAGCACTTGGAAGGCAGAAGCAGGTGGATCTCTGTGTATTCAAGCCTGATCTACAGAATGAGTTCTAGGACAGCAAAGGCTACACAGAGAAACCCTGTCTTGGAAAACCAAGATAGATAGATAGATAGATAGATAGATAGATAGATAGATAGATAGATAGATAGATAGATTGCAGCTTGGGGAAGGAAAGGGTTTTTTGGCTCACATATCCTGAGTCACCACCCCCTGGCAGAAATCTATATAGGAAGGAGCTGAAGTGCGGGTTGTGTGGGGACATTGCTTACTGACATGTTTCCCCTAGCTTGTTCCATCGGCTTTCTTATAGACTCCAGGATCACTTGCCCAGGGATGATACTCCTTCTAGTGATCTGGGCCTCCCACGTCAGTCTTTAATGAAGAAACTGTTGCACAGACTTGCCTACAGGCCCCATATGGAGGCATTGTCTCAGCTCAGACTCTTCCCCAGCTGTGTCTGAACTTGGGTCAGGTTGATACATAACAACCAAAGCAGCACAACTTGTTAACCTCATACACAGACATATTACTTATTAAATCATAACCCTTCTTGTTCATCCCCAAGATCTCACATTAATATCAGTATCATAAGAGAAAGTCTTTTTTTTTTTTAAAGATTTATTTATTTATTATGTATACAGTATACAGGGGACAGTACCAGATGTCATCATAGATGTGGTTGCTGGGAATTGAACTCAGGTCCTCTGGAAGAACAGTCAGTGCTCTTAACCTCTGAGCCGTCTCTCCAGCCCCCAAGAGAAAGTCTTTTAAAAGTCCCTGTCTTTAATAATTTAAACACTTTAAAATTCTGTCACTTTAAAATATCTAGTTTCTTTAAAAGTCCAGAGTCTCTTTAACTGTGGGTTCCTATAAAATCTAAAGTAAGTTATATCTTTCTTATTCCAAGAAGAAAAAAAGCAGGACAGAGTCGCAATAAAAACCAAAGCATACTCTAGTATCTGTGTGCAGGACTCATGGCTTCCTGTATCTAGGGGCCCTGGTGGTGTCCTGGCGCTGCCATCTGTGCTACATACAGCCTGGTCGCCTCAGGCTGGCTCCACTGCACACGTGCACTTGTTGTTCATCTCAGATATGCTGGGCTCTCTCCTGCAGCTGAGGCTGTACCTGTACCAGTGACCTTTCTTCAGGGACCCAGCCTTGCCACACAGTGCCAAGCCTCAGCTGTTTTTCATGACCCCATCACTTCTTCAGCTCCTTACCACCAAAACCAATAAACGTGTAGGACACTCTCAAACATTACCCAGTTTCCCTGCCAGCTTTGTCCCCTCTGGACTGCAGTTTCTGTGTACTGACTGAGGAAATACTCCCAGAAGATTTCACCTCAATGATGCTCGTCTCTTGTGAACCACAACTCACTCTCTAGCCCCTGATGACCAGAACTACATATTCTCAGTTCAAAGTATCACGTGAATAGGGCTGGTGAGATGGCCCAGTGGCATCTCTGGCCAAGCCTGACTACCTGAGTTTGATCCCCAGGACCCCCATGGTGAAGGAAAGAACCAATGCTGTGCGTTGTCCTCTGGCTGTCCCAAATGTGCACATGTACATAGCACAAGTAAGTGAATAAATATTATTATTATTTTTTTTAAACTTTATTTATTTATTTATTTGCCTTGGTGTTTGCCTGGAACTGGAACTACAGACAGTTGTTAGCTGCCATGTGGGTGCTGGGAATCGAACCCGGGTCCTCTGGAAGAGCAGACGGTGCTCTTAACCGCTGAGCCATCTCTCCAGCCCGAATAAATATTATTTAAGAAAATAATTTTTTAAGTATCACATAAACACTCCCAATAAAGTTTTTGATCCTGTCTGAAATAAGCTGAGCCACTGCATCTGTGCTGTTCTCAACATCTTCCAGGCTGTAACAGAACATGGCAGTGAGCTCAATGACTTTTTCAGCCTAAAGTTCCAAAATCCTACAATCCTCCCCCAAACAACATGGTCTGGTCCATCACAGCAATACCCCATGTTCCTCGTGTCAACTTCTGCCCTACTGTGTTCTCTGTGGTTGTGATAATGATCATGACCAAAAGCAACTTGGGAGGAAGGTGTTTATTTAGCGTATACATCCAAGTCATACAGTTCATTGCGTAAAACCAAGGCTGGAACCGAAGCAGAGATCATGGAGGAACAATGCTTATTGATTTGTTTGCACACCTTGCTCAGTTTGGTTTCTCATACACGTCAGAACCACCTGCCCAGGGGTAGCACTTCCCACAGCAGGCCGAGCCCTCCTTCATCAGTCTTTAGTCAAGAGAATGACCCATAGACTTGCTTACAGGCCAACCTTAGGAAAACATTTTTTCTGTTAAGATTT
>PVIH01003720.1:0-43009 GCA_004025045.1 Sigmodon hispidus
TTTTTTTTTTTTTTTTTTTTTTTTTTTTTTTTTTTTTTTTTTTTTTTTTTTTTTTTTTTTAAGCATCCTGCTTTCACATTGAAGGGCAGAGCGTAACAATATTTTATTTCAAAAAACAAAAAGAAGCAGTAGCAATATCTTGTTCTCTAATTCATAGACAAGCTCAGTGTATTTGTGGTACTTTGAGTTTTAAAGACTATCTGTGGGATTCTGATCCTAACATTGCCTTCACTCTGCCTTTAGCCCTTCGAGCACTCTCAGGAGTTGGACCATTGTTATCCTTGTGAGAAAATACTAAACTTACTTAGGTTTTTAAAGCAGTTTTTCTCCCCTATTTGCTCATGGCTGGGGCAGTTTGTGTAGGTAATATTAGACTTTGGTCAGAGTATTTCAATTAAACTGCTATTTTGATGATGAGTGAGTTGCTTGTTAGCAGGTGTTTTTTGTTTTCTGTTTTCCTTCTTTCCTGCTGTTAATCTTGTTCCTAGAGGCATTCCTTAACTTGTAAATTGTGGGCTGGTGAAATTAACTAATATCCCAACTAGCTATATGGCTTTTAACTTACCTAAAGAAGATTGTTATAATTGATTTTTCCTCTCTTGTTTTTCAGTAAGCCCAGTAATAGTGTAACCTTATAAGTGGAGTTTTGACCTTATAAGTCAATACCCCTAAATAAAACCTGAAGCAAGTGTTTCTCTTGGACATAAAAATTACATAAAAATCTTAGATGGACTTGTAACACATTAAATGTATTTGATGTCAACTAATACAGATTGTTAAAGTATGGTCATCGAGCATTTGATAATATATGAAAGAATTTCTAGACAGTATTTTTGAAAATAACAATGTTATGCTATTGTTTATTTGTTGGAGAACATCCCAGATTTGCTTACACTCTGTGCCTACAATGTTGAGCTTAAAGATGTGGAATAAGAGGAATTGGTAGACAAATTCCTTCTATTCTTGGAACAGTAGAAGTATAAAGTACTAATACACATGTCACTGTGACCTCCAATTGACAGGTGTCGTTAAGGCCAGATCATTTTCAGGCACATTGGGAGTGGCTCTTAAGGATTGAGAACTTTAATGTGGAGACATGTGAGGTACTCAGTTTTCTTCACATTATCTCATCTCAGAATATATGGCATTTCTTAGATTGTCAGTAGTCATCAGTGGCTCAAGAAACGTTTTTAATAGTCCTTAAAACAATAGAGTGTATATTTTCTTTCATTTGACATTAAAAGGAAGTATATTACATCCTCTTAGCAAAATTGTGCTTTGAAAGTCTTATTTCCAAATAAGTTAAATGAAAAAATAATCTCACAAGATGCTTATGCACACTTTATAACTCTTAATTTTTTCATTGAGAATGTGAAAATACATAAAGTGGACTTCAGTAGTCTTGAGTGCCAAGAAAAATTACAGACAAGGAGTGTGGTTGATGAGTGGGTGGATAGATGCATATGGTAGTGAAATTGTAGATGTACTATGCTGATTTCTGGGGTATAGTTTTCCGAGACAGTCCACATCTAAATTCGGAAGAAAAGTTTAATATTAAGCACCTTTCCTTTCACGAATAAGCTTCAGCTTGCTCTTGCCAAAAGAGAGGGCAAAAAATGATAGCAAAATTAGTTTGAAGAAGTCAGCCATTTTGTAAAATTCCAGATAGCAAAATAGATTTTGATATATATAAAGAGTTTTCTGAGATGACACTGCCTTTATTTCTATAACCATTTCACTTGGACTATCTTGAGTAGTCCTATGAATGTATCCCTAAATGTTGTTACTGAAAACCGAATAGCTGCCTCACAACAATTAAGTACATGTTATTTAAAGAAGAGGAACAAATAATAAAGTTTGAATTGAGTGTGGAGGCTCCCTATTATTATAGTTTCTTTTTCCACACTAGTCAGTGATTTAACCTAAATCTTAAATATAAGTAAAGGGTCAATTGTCCTGTATCAGAGTTGCATTAAATAATTCCATCCACTTACATAAGGGGAAGATATGGGAGAGGTAGGAAATGGGACTAATTATTTTGCCTGTGAGTCAGGAAATAAGTAACACCCCATGTTGAGTTTGTGGTTTTTGGTTTGGGTTTGTTTGATTGTTTTTTTTCTTTGTTTTTAATATATGATAAAAATAATCTTTGAGATAAAACAGTAACCATATTAACTGGAAGATAGCACACTGTCTCTACCATTTTTTTCAGGACAGATTGTTTTTACTGTGGGTTAAATAGGTTAAAATTATTCTGTATGCTATTTGAATTTAGGTTCTAAAGTAAAGAATCTGTAGAGAAATCTATGCAATATATAATTTGTCAAGATTAATTTTCATCTGGGGAAAGGAGTTCCTAAGTGTCTCCAAAGTAGGTTACTCATTAATTGAAGGTCCTCCAAAAAGAACTATTGGAAAGCATGGTATGTGGTGGTGGAAAAGGTAAACTCCCTCAGTTTTTGGAGGGAATATCTTTAAAGATACTTAAGTGACTACGTTTACTTGGTGCGGTTACACATTAAACTTGTCAATTTTAACGTTACTGTTACATCTGAAATAAACTTATGTGATGTTCTGGTAAAAAAAATTAAACTTTTTGTTAAATAGATCTGTTACTAATTTGGTTATAGTTACTTCAAAATATGTATTGCTGTTTGTAGTGTGATGTCTCTCTTAATTCTTTTTCAGCTTTTTTATCTTTAGAGTATAGGAAGGCTATTGCTTTCTTTGAGTTACTCTTGCATCCTGCTACATTGCTGAAGGTGTTTATCTGCTGTAGAAGTTTTCTGGCAAAATTTTGTGTATTCCTTATGTTTACAAATATATCATCTCCAAACGAAGATAGTTTCACTTCTTTTCCAATTTAAATTTCCCAAATGTCTATTTGTTCCCTTATTGCTTATATAAAATTTGAGAACTATGTTGAACACATAAGTTGAGAAGGGACATCTTTGTCTAGTTTCTGATTTTAGTGGGATTGCTTTGAGATTTTCTCCATTAAGTTTGATGGTGTCTATCAGGTTCTTGTAAATTGACTTCATTATGTTTAGATATTATTCCTGTATTCCTGATCTCTCCAGGACCTTTATCATAAATGAGTTCTGGATTTTGTCAAAGGCTTTTTCAGTATCTAAAGGTATGATTATGTGGGTTTTTTCAATATTTTATATGATGAATGACATTTATGGTTTTTCATATGTTGAACCATCCCTGTATTTCTGGGATGAAGCCTACTTGATCATGGTGAATGATATTTTTTATATGTTGTTGTATACAGTTTGCCAAAATTTTGTTGAGAATTTTAATATCAATATTCATGAGGCAAATACGTCTAAAATTCTCCTTTATTTTATCTTTGAATATCTTGGGTATTAGGGTTGTTGTGACCCCCAAAAAGGAATTTGGCAAAATTTCTTCAGTTTCTACTCTATGAAACAGTTTGAGAAGTATTAGTAATAGTTCTTTCTTCAGTGGCAAGTAAAACTCTGCCCTGAATCCATCTGGATTTGGGCTTTTTTACTTGGAAGGCTTTAATGACTGCTTCAATTTCCTTAAGGGTTATGGTTATGTTTAGGTATTTATTCTGATCTTGATTTAATTTTGTTAGATGATACCTGTCCAAATACCTGTCCATTTCTTTTGGGTTTTCCATTTTTATGGACTACAGAATTTCAGAATATGACCTGATAATCCTCTGGATTTCCTCGGGATCTGATTTTATGCCCCCCTTTTAACTTTTGATTTTCTTTATTTAGATATTCTCTCTCTGCTTTTTGGTTAGATTGAATAAGGTTTTATCTATCTTGTTGAGTTTCTCAAAAAACCAACTCTTTGATTCATTGATTCTTTGTATTGTTCTTTTTCTTTCAACTTTATTTATTTCAGCTCTAAGGTTAATTATTTCTTGCCATCTACTCCTTCTATGTGAGTTTTCTTCTAATTTTTCTAAGGCTTTTAACTGTGCTGTTAGTTCTCTTGTGTAGGGTTTCTATAGTTTTTTTTCATATAGGCATGTAGTGGTATAAAGTTTCCTCTTAAGACTGCCTCCATGTGTCCCATGAGTTGGGTGTGTTGTGGATTCATTTTCATTAAATTCTATTAGGACTTTGATTTTTCTCTTATTTTTTTCTTTGACCTCGAGGTGGTTCTTCTCAGTGATGTTTAATTTCCATATGTTGGTAATCTTTCTGTGATTTTTGATGTTGTTGAACTCTAACTTTAGGCCCTGATAGTGTGATATAGCCCAAGGGATTATTTTCATTTTTTGTATCTATTAATATTTGTTTTATGACCAATTTGAGGTTAGTTTTAGAGAAAGTTTCATGTGGTTCTGAGAAATACGTATATTCATTTACATTTGAGTGGAAGCTTCTTTAAATATCTATTTAATCCATTCACATTATAAACTCTGTTAGACACCTTATTTCACTTTTGAGTCTCTGGTTGACCTATCCAAGGTTGAAAGTAGGGTGTTGAAGTCTCTCACTATTAGGTTGTGAGAGTTGATGTGAGATTTGAGCTTTAGTAGTGCTTCTTTTACATAGATATGTTCACTTATGTTAGGGACATAAATACTCTGAATTAAAAATCTCATCTTGGTCAATTTTATCTTAGACAAACAAGTAATGTCTGTCGCAAGCCACCTCATCCCGCAAGGAAGACACGACACTAGGCTCTTTTTTCAGCAGTTTTATTCAGGAAGCTTGAATTCTGACTTCTGATTTACTTACAATGGGGACTGACTGACTTACTACATCTTCTCTCTCCTCTGGGGAAAACCCGCCCGCAGCCTAAATAGCCTCTGGGCAGCCAACCCTAGTATGCCACATGGGCACTACCTGTAGGTCCATGTATGCGGAAGCAAGCCATATCCTCAGCCTAGCCAATTATGGGATAGTTTGTCACTGAGAGTACTCACCATGTGGAAGGTAGAGGGCAGAAGCCAGTGCCATCTTTGGCAGGAGCCCTCTGCCAGCAACCAGAGTGGGCTCAGGAAATACAATGAAGCAGCTCCTTAAGAGCCACAAAAAATGGGTGCAAAGAGGATGCACCCATGGTTAAAATTATGCCTTTTGCAATAAATCTGTTTTTACTTTTACTTTGAATTCGCTCATCAGCGAATCTTATCCCACTCTCTCTTTATTTACTGAGTAGAGCAAATTATTCCTCGCTCTTGTCACAGATCCCCACATTTCTTGAGGACATAGTGGGGCACCACCCTTACCACTGCAAAGTTCTGAGCCTTTATTGAGAGTAGAAATCCCCGTCCACAGCCATCATTTGTCACATTCAACCTCATCCCGCAAGGAAGAAGTGAAACCAGGCTCTTCTTTCAGCAATTTTATTCAGGAACCTCGAATTCTGACTTCTGACTTACTTACTTATAATGGGGACTGACTGATTTACTACATCTTCTCTCTCCTCTGGGAAAAACCCACCCACAGCCTAAATAGCCTCTGGGAAGCCAACCCCAGTATACCATGTGGGCACTACCTATAGGTCCATGTATGTGGAAGCAAGCCAGATCCTCAGCCTAGCCATTTATGGGACAGTTTGTCACTGAGAGCACTCACCATGTGGAAGGTGGAGGGTGGAAGCCAGCACCATCTTTAAGGCATGGCTGCAGACAGCTCTCTACAAATGTCCATCTTGGTCTTTTTTAATTGATTTTAGTTTGAATTTTTTAGTTTTTATTGATTTTGTCAAATGTTAGATGTCAACTCCAGCTTGTTTCTTAGGGCCATTTGATTGGCAAAATCTTTCTTAAACCTTTACTCTGAGCCTGTGTCTGTCCTTAAGGTTGAGGTGTGTTTCTTGTATGCAGCAGAAGGATGGTTTCTGCTTTTGTCACTGCTTTTGTCCATCATGTTAGTGTGCCTTCTTAGAGGTGAATTCAGTCCATTGATATTAAGTGATATTAATGACCACTGATTGATATTTTCTGGATTTTTTTTGGGTGGTAGCTTGTATTTATTTTCTTTCTCTGGCTTTTCTTCTGTGGGATTATTTATGTTTTATGGTTTCATGGGTGTACCTAGGATCATTAGGTTGAAGTTTTCCCTCTAATGTCTTTAGAAGGGCCATATTTATACATAGGTGTTGTTTAAGTCTGACTTTGTCATGAGATATTTTGTTTACTGCATCTATTTTGATTGATAGTTTTGCTGGGTATAGTAGTCTAGGTTGGCAACCTTGCTCTTTAGTGTCTGTATAACTTCTGACCAAGATCTTCTTGATTTCATTGTTTCCATTGAATAGTCAGGTGTGATTCTGATGAATCTGACTTCATAAATAAGTTGACCTTTTTTTTTTACAGCTCTAATATTTTTTTCATTGTTCTGTATGATTTGTTTCTTTTTTTATTGTGTGTGACCAGAATTTTTCAGGGGGTCAAATCTATTTTGCATTCTGTAAGCTTCTTGTATCTTTATAGGAATTTCCCTATTTAGGCTGGGAAAGTTTTCTATAATTTTATTTAATACATTAACTTTGCCTTTGAGCTGATATCCTTCTCTTTCTTCTATTACTATTATTCTCAGGTTAGGTTATGTGGTGTCCCAAATTTCCTGAACATTTTGTGTTCGGGCTTTTTTTGTTTTTGTGTTTCCTTTGACTCATGTGTCTATTTCTGCTATTGAGTCTTCCACTCCAGAGATTCTCTCTTCTATCTCTTGGATTCTGTTGTTTATGACTGTATCTGTAGTTCTTGCTCTTTTCTTTAGAATTTCTATTTCCACCTTTGCCTCATTTTTTGCCTTTTTTTATTCCTTCTATTTCAATTTTTATTTCCTGGAATATTTTTTACTTTTTATAGTTTTTCTTTTCTTGGTTTTCTTTCAAGTATTTGTTTATATCTTCCAATTTTATTTTTTGTATATTCTTCTATTTTTTTTAAGGAAATTTCTTTATCGTCTTTGAAGGCTTCAATATCCTTCATAAAGATGTTTTGGTTGTAATTTCCTTTTGTTTCCTCTTCATTGCTCTGTTTAGGTCTTGTAGTTGTAGAACCATCAGTTTGTTCTGGTGTTGCCATGTTGTTCGTTATATTGTTATAGGTATTTTTCATCGGCATTTTTCCATGGGTTTGGTGGTTCACAATTAGTCAGCTCGTAGTCAGTTGTGGCTAGAGGACTTATATTTCTTCTATCTGCTCCAAGTAAGAGGTCTGTTTAATCTCTGACTTTGATCTTGACAGACATCTCAGTTTCAATGGCCTCAGTCCTTGTCTGATGATGCAGTTTGTCCTGGAGATGGAGCCTAGCCAGATAAGATAGGGGTTGCTAGAAAAGACCACTCACAGCTAAAGCCTAGGTCCTGTCTGCTGGCAGGAATATGAGATCAGACCCTTGGGTGTAACCCAGATCCTGGAGAGGAATTCTCTGAATGAGGAGCCCAGGAGCTGGAATCTACTTACAGCTGACTCTGCTTTGGACAGAAATCCAGCCATTTTAAGAGATTAAATATTAGTTAAATATAGAACAAATTAAAGGCAAAAATTTTAAAATATTACCTAAATCAAATTAAAATATATTTTTGTGACAATGACAATTAATCAACGTGTACTTTATGCCACATATACTTTTCATTGCCATTTCTATAATTTTTAACACTTAAAATAATTTTATAAAGATGACTTCATTGTATTTTGTTTTTACAGATGTAGGAACAAAGTCACAAAACAGCAAACATAGGTCATACAGCTGTAAGAAGTAAAGTCTGCACTCTATCAGATAAAACCCGACCCCAGAAATAAAAGCTTACTTTTCATTCTGTCACCTCAGTAACAATTATTCATATATAGTTATCCAGTTTTCAACAAGGAAAGATGAATTAGATTGGAGGAAATTAGCCTGATATCACTGATTGTGATGCTTACCTAGAAAGTCATAACAGTTAACTGAGTATGAGACACTTTAAGAACTGGAACAATGAACTTTTCTCTTTTCTAGTGTTTGTGCATATACTTGTCTCAGTGAAAATGGATCTTATATTTAAAAAATGAAAATATTGGAGGATTATAGCTCAGTCAATGAAGTCCTTATTTTGCAAGCAAGAACCTTTGGTTCAATCCTCAGGATCCACATAAAGAACTCTGGTATGATACTCAATAATTGTCTAGCTGGATAGATAGACTTTTAAGTCTCTGGTGCTTACTGGCTAGCCAACCTAGTGAAATTCAGTGAGTTTTTGGCCATGGGAAATTCTGTCTAATATAAACAAAATAAGTGGTGTACTGATGAATGCCACCACCACCCATGGTTGATCATTTTACCTCCACATACAGAAGCATGTATACAGACAATAAAATAAAATGAAAATATGATTATTTGTATATTGACATTAGATACATAAACTTTCATTAATGTGCTTTTTGTGTGCTAATTTTGTTTTCATAAGATAGGTTATCAACTCAATTATTCTAATAAACTTACCATAAAGCAACATTTCCTTTAAATAAAGGAACCAATGGTATCATTCATCATCAAACACTGAATAAAAAATGGAATTAGATATTCTCTAAGCCCATCAGTTCCCCCCCTTTTTGTTGAAAGAACTTCTAGTAAAATTCTAATAGCAATTTGTGCTACTACATCACCCCAAAGTACATCATGATTTATTCAACACTAAAAAAATGAATTCTACAAATTCCTACAAATTATTGCTGTCCCATTTGATTTCACATTAAGATTCTAATAATGTATGGAAGCAAATTTTAATAGCAAGAAAAGTTCTGAGCCACAGAATTTCAATTCACTCTCAAGTGCATGCAGAGCCCAGTGTACTCTGTAGTTATTCATTTCAGCTTTTAACTCAGAAGGTTATGCTTGAAAGAGAAAATTACAGCATTACTTGAATTTATAGTATTATAACTGCATGTGTTCAGAAGCTGTATTTCAACAATATTGTACTTTGTTTATTATTTCTCTTGTTCTTTTCTCTCTCTTGACATGAGAGATATTAAAATTTAATCAATAGGGCCTGAAAATTCAAATATATACATAATAAATAATATTATAAAGACAAAATAGTCTATAACCAAGCAAAGATGGTAAATAGATATACTTATTATTAAACATTATGAGATACTGATTTTTATCTTTATGTGTATACATATTTTATGATGTATATGATGGCTATGCATGGAATTGTATTCATAAGACTGTAAGCTGCCCATGGGCTAAATCACTTTATTAGTTGCTCTTAAATCTGTCACCATTCTCCATTTCCCCAATTTCTTCTTTACCAGAAATATGGGGGAACTACCTACCTTGGCTGATTGATTCTTCAATATGCTAAGCTTGTAACTGTTCCTATACCAATTGTTCTAGTGCCACCAATGTCTCCTCTGTCCAAGGCAATTGCTGAACCAAAAAAGGCTTGTCTGTCAATCATTTCAAAGGCAAGGCAGTGAGTATCTTTGGGGTGTTGGTAGCTTTTAGACTGGATTGTTATGAAACCTGAATTACTGGTGGCAGTTTTGCATAGCCTCTTGAAACATTGTCTTCATTGGCATAATTGAGTCTCTGGTTGATATTTAAGCCTCAAGGAATCTTAATTTGGGTGTTTCCTTGTTGTAGAAGATAACGATCCCAGAAGTTCACTGCTATGTTGGCCATGTATGGCTTCAATCTTCTTCTCTGTCCTTCTGGTCCTATACATTCAAGCCACCTCACACTCTGATATACCTGAGATATTGTTTCAATACCTAAAAATTAAGAAGCATCATGTCAATAGCAAGGGATTAAAGAGCTTTGCCATCACTTGGCATCAAGCCAAGGAAATTTTGTGAATCTTGATGAAGCCCAAGGAGTGGGTCTTGATTCCACAGGTTATTAGGACCAAGAAATTTATGGTGGAAGTGATAGCAGATTTGCTGGATATGTGACATCTATTGCTGCAACTGAACTTGAAGATGATGACGATGACTACTCATCATCTACAAGTTTGCTTGGCCAGAAGAAGCCTGGATATCATGCCGCTGTGGCATTGCTTAATGATATACCCCAGTCAACACAACAGTATGACCCATTTGCTGAACATCGTCCTCCAAAGATTGCAGATCGAGAAGGTGAATACAAAAAGCATAGGCAGACCATGATAATTTCCCCAGAGCGTCTTGATCCTTTTGCAGATGGAGGGAAGACCCCTGATCCTAAAATGAATGCCAGAACTTACATGGATGTAATTCGAGAACAGCATTTGACTAAGGAAGAGAGAGAAATTAGGCAACAACTAGCAGAAAAAGCTAAGGCTGGAGAACTAAAAGTTGTCAATGGAGCAGCAGCATCCCAGCCCCCCTCAAAACGAAAGCGGCGCTGGGATCAGACTGCTGATCAGGCTCCTGATGCCACTTCCAAAAAGCTATCCAGTTGGGATCAGGCAGAGACTCCTGGGCACACCCCTTCTTTAAGATGGGATGAGACACCAGGTCATGCAAAAGGAAGTGTAACTCCTGGAGCAACCCCTGGTTCAAAAATATGGGACCCTACACCTAGTCATACACCTGTGGGAGCTGCTACTCCTGGACGAGGCAATATACCAGGCCATGCAACCCCAGGCCATGGTGGGGCAACTTCCAATGCTCGTAAAAACAGATGGGACGAGACCCCAAAAACAGAAAGAGACACTCCTGGACATGGAAGTGGATGGACTGAGACTCCTCGGACTGATCGAGGTAGAGACTCTATCGGTGAAACACAGACTCCTGGAGCAAGTAAAAGAAAGTCTCGTTGGGATAAAACACCGGCCAGTCAAATGGGTGGAAGCACTCCCGATCTGACATCAGGAAAAACACCAATCGGCACACCAGCCATGAACATGGCTACCCCTACTCTAGGTCACATAATGAGCATGACTCCTGAACAGCTTCAGGCTTGGCGCTGGGAGAGAGAAATTGATGAGCGAAACTGTCCATTTTCAGATGAAGAATTAGATGCTATATTCCCAGAAGGATATAAGGTCCTTCCCCCTCCAGCTGGTTATGTTCCTATCTGAACTCCAGCTCGAAAGCTGACAGCACCCCCCACACCTTTGGGAGGCATAACTGGTTTCCACATGCAAACTGAAGACAGAACCATGAAAAGTGTTAATGACCAACAGTCTGGGAATCTCCCGTTTTTAAAACCTGATGACATTCAGTACTTTGATAAACTATTGGTTGATGTTGATGAATCAATCCTTAGTCCAGAAGAGCAAAAAGAGAGAAAAATAATGAAGTTGCTTTTAAAAATTAAGAATGGTACACCTCCAATGAGAAAGGCTGCCTTATGTCAGATTACTGATAAAGCTCGAGAATTTGGAGCTGAACCTTTGTTTAACCAGATTCTTCCTCTGTTGATGTCTCCTACACTTGAGGATCAAGAGCGGCATTTACTTGTGAAAGTTATTGATAGGATATTGTATAAACTTGATGACTTGGTGCGGCCATATGTGCACAAGATTGTTGTGGTTATTGAGCCACTGCTGATTGATGAAGATTACTATGCTAGAGTGGAAGGCCGAGAGATTATTTCTAATTTGGCAAAGGCTGCTGGCCTTGCTACTATGATTTCTACCATGAGACCTGATATAGACAACATGGGTGAGTATGTCCGGAACACAACAGCTAGAGCTTTTGCGGTTGTAGCCTCTACCCTGGGCATTCCTTCTCTATTGCCCTTTTTAAAAGCTGTGTGCAAAAGCAAGAAGTCTTGGCAAGCGATGCACACCGGTATTAAGATTGTGCAACAGATAGCTATTCTTATGGGGTGTGCTATCTTGCCACATCTCAAAAGTTTAGTTGAAATCATTGAACACGGTCTTGTGGATGAACAGCAGAAACTTCGAACCATCAGTACTTTGACCATTGCTGCTTTGGCTGAAGCAGCAACTCCTTATGGTATTGAATCTTTTGATTCTGTGCTCAAACCTCTATGGTATCTGCCAACATAGAGGAAAGGGTTTGGATGCTTTCTTAAAGGCTATTTGGTATCTTATTCCTCTTATGGATGCAGAATATGCCAATTACTATACTAGAGAAGTGATGTTAATCCTTATTCGAGAATTTCAGTCTCCAGATGAAGAAATGAAGAAAATTGTATTGAAGGTGGTGAATCAATGTTGTGGAACAGATGGTGTAGAAGCAAACTACATTAAACCAGAAATTCTTCCTCCTTTTTTTAAACACTTCTGGCAACACAGAATGGCTTTGGATGGAAGAAATTAACGACAGTTGGTTGATACTACTGTGGAGTTGGCAACCAAGTGGGAGCAGCAGAAATTATATCTAGGATTGTGGATGATCTGAAAGATGAAGCTGAACAGTACAGGAAAATGGTGATGGAAACAATTGAGAAAATTATGGGCAACTTAGGTGCAGCAGATATTGATCATAAACTTGAAGAACAGCTGATTGATGGTATCCTTTATGCTTTCCAAGAACAGACTACAGAGGATTCAGTAATGTTGAATGATTTTGGCACAGTAGTTAATGCTCTTGGCAAACGAGTCAAACCGTACTTGCCTCAGATCTGTGGTACAGTTTTGTGGTGTCTAAATAACAAATCAGCAAAAGTTAGGCAACAAGCAGCTGCCTTGATTTCCAGAACTGCTGTTGTTATGAAGACTTGCCAAGAGGAAAAATTGATGAGTCACTTGGGTGTGGTGCTGTATGAATATTTGGGTGAAGAATACCCTGAAGTATTGGGCAGCATTCTTGGAGCACTGAAGGCTATTGTAAATGTAATAGGTATGCATAAGATGACACCACCAATTAAAGACCTCTTGCCTAGACTCACCCCAATCTTAAACAACAGACATGAAAAAGTACAAGACAATTGTATTGATCTTGTTGGACGCATTGCTGACAGGGGAGCTGAATATGTATCTGCAAGAGAGTAGATGAGAATTTGCTTTGAGCTTTTAGACCTCTTAAAAGCTCACAAAAAAAGCTATTCGAAGAGCTACTGTGAACACTTTTGGTTATATTGCAAAGGCCATTGGCCCTCATGATGTACTGGCTACGCTTTTAAACAATCTTTAAGTCCAAGAAATTCAGAACAGAGTTTGTACTACTGTAGCCATTGCCATTGTTGCTGAAACATGCTCACCCTTCACAGTGCTGCCTGCCTTAATGAATGAATACAGAGTCCCTGAGCTTAATGTTCAAAATGGAGTGTTAAAATCACTCTCCTTCTTGTTTGAGTATATTGGTGAAATGGGAAAAGACTACATCTATGCTGTAACGCCTTTACTTGAGAATGCATTAATGGATAGGGACCTTGTACATAGACAGACAGTTAGTGCAGTGATACAACACATGTCACTTGGTGTATATGGATTTGGCTGTGAAGATTCTCTGAATCACTTATTGAACTACATATGGTCTAATGTGTTTGAGACATCTCCTCATGTAATCCAGGCAGTTATGGGAGCTCTGGAGGGCCTGAGAGTTGCTATTGGACCATGCAGAATGTTGCAGTATTGCTTACAGGGTCTGTTTCGCCCAGCTCAGAAAGTCAGAGATGTGTACTGGAAAATTTATAATTCCATCTACATTGGCTCCCAGGACACTCTGATAGCACATTACCCGAGAATCTACAATGATGATAAGAACACCTATATTCCATATGAACTTGACTATATCTTGTAATTTTATTTTGTGTCTAATGCACAGCTGTTTCACACCTTAAACTCGCTTCAATCTGATGATATAAACTTGTAAAACATTGCAGATCAGTGTAGATCTGGTCATAGAAGAGGGGTAGAAATCCAGTAGCATGATTTTTAAATAACATTTGTTTTTGACGTTAAACAGTAAATGCCAGTAGTGACCAAGAATGCAGTGATTACACAAACTATTCTGGAGGGATGTCATTTTTTTATTCATCTTTATGAAGATTTAGAATTCAATCCTTGTGTTTAAAGGGAATGTCTAAATAGGAAATAAACATTCATGTACAAAATGCTAAAAAAAAAAAAAAGTGTGATAAATGTTCCCTCTACAATCAACCATCCTTACCTGCTGGGAGTAATCCTAAGGGTACAAAGAACAATGAGATTTGGCAGATGGATGTGTTTCACTTTCCAGAATTTGGTAAGATGAAATATGTTCATCATACCATTGACACCTACTCAGGAATGCAGTAGGCTACTGCCTTGAGTTCTGAAAATGCTAATTCTGTACTCACTCATCTTCTGGAAGCCATGGCCATATTGGGAATTCCTGACGAAATTAAGACTGACAATGCTACATCATATGCTTCCCCGTAAATGAGACAGATTTTTAGATATTATGAGACAAAGTACCTTACTGGCATACCAAACAATCTCACTGAACAGGCAGTTGTGGAACGATCCCATTGCACCTTGAAAGGGATGCTTCATAAACAAAAAGGTGGTATGAAAAAACCTAGGGAGATATTACATAGTGCCTTGCTGACATTAAACTTTCTTAATGCTGATGAGAAAGGAACTTCAGCTGCAGAGAGACACTGGGTAATAGAAAGAACTCCTGAGTTGAATCAACCTGTTTATTTCAGGTATGTACTAACTTCAGAATGGAAGCCAGGACATGTACTTCATAGGGGTAGGGGTTTTGATTTTGTTTCCACAGGAAAAGAGAAAATAATGGTACCAACAAAATTGATAAAGAGCCAATTTGAAAAGGAGAACCCTCCTGAGGAGAAGGGGTAATGGCTCAGCTGCCGATAAGACATTTGAATATGTGGTAAGAAACATTCAATTAACTAAGGTGGGACAGAGTCTCAATTTTGTTTTTACAGAAGAATGGATACAATCCATCTTCATGATGTTAAAAGGATGCTGAATGCTTAGACTTTTGAAGCGTTAAAAGGACTACAGGGGATTACAAGGACACCTGACACTGACAGGTACCAAGGGTAATTTCTCTATACTCACAACTGTACATCTATATCTAATGATTATGTATATATATACATATATAGTATATATAATAATATATATAGTATATATATAGTATATATACTATATACAGTATATATATAGTAATACTGTATATGTATATATATATACATATATATGGAGGTCCTGGTTTGAAAATGACAAAGGCTGGCTTTGGAGATAGAACAAGTGGCTTTTTCCCTCTCCAAACCCAAGCGCATTGGGAAATAAAACCTGAGAGACTCTGTCTCACATCAGAAAAGCCACCTGAGTTGAGACAGGAGATAGATGAAATATATAGGGACCAATATTATCTTACTTTTATTTTAAATCCTAAATCTTCTTTCTGCATTTCCTACTCTCTTAATCTAAAAATCTTGTCTGCACACAATGCTTCCTGATGGCTCAATATTTTCACTTGATAGTATCTTTTGGACTCTCCATTATAAAAAATAATTCATTCTACCAGCACTCTCCAAAACATCCAGAAGGAAGATAGGGCCCTCACCAGAAAAAAAAAAAAGACCTTTGAGACAGGGAAAGAAGGAAACTGCTGTATGTCACTCAGTTTTCATTTTTGATGTATATAGACCATTCAGCATAGATGTAAGATAGTTTCATGTCATATCTTTATCAAGAATTTCAGATGGACTTACTCAGTACTATGAGAATGGTTATATATTTTTATAGTTACTTCATTAGGACTTAACCATTGTTTTAGTTTTACAGGAACCCAAAGTGATACTGTCACCCACAAGCCAGCATGAAGCAACTTAATGAAAAAACTATGTCCCTCTCCTGATAAGTTGGTCATCCAAGGAATGGTTATAGTCAATTTTCACTGTGATAAGATGGTTATAAGTTAATCTTGGGTAGAGGATAAAATGATATTATAGATGTAGGAACTTCTTTCAAAAAAAAGAAAGAAAAGGGAATAAATAGGAGATCATTATACCTGCAAACAACTATTAACCAACGGATGAATGAAAAAAAAATTGCCATGGCACAGATGCTTGAACATTGATACAAATGGGAAATTAATCTATATGTATGATTGAGATAATATGTATATTGCTACAAAGTTGACCATGGTCCTGATACTTGTATATTGATACAAATGGGAAATTAATCTATATGTTTGATTGGGACAATATGTATATTGATACAAAGTTGAATGTATAAGTCCTTTATTTTGCACGTGTCTACCTCTGTTTAAAATATTTTGTAAATTGATGTGTATTAAGTACATTGTCATTTCCATAATGTAATTTCTATCTCTAATTATTTATGCTAGTCATAACAATTGTTATAATATATACACAAGTTGTTTTATAAAACTCTGTTTAGATATTTTTACAATGATATATAGTTAGGATATTGTCATTTGATATGAAATGTGTATCTTGGTTAATATTCATAAGATTGCCATACTTAAAATTATTATGTAAGAGTTGTACACTCATTCTTGGAATGCCTATGTAAGGTTTACTTTCTTGATTGATTGGATTGCAGATTATGGCTACTCAGATTTGCCACCTAACAGTCAGTATACTCAGCTTTTCAGAAACATGTTAGAAAAAAACAGATAGATGGGCGTCTTCAACCACTTCATAGTCCGAGAGAATATGGCATTCAAGATTTTGTTATCTAGAATTTGGCCTTGAGAAACATGACAACTCCTGGCATCACTGTTCCTTTCCCAAGATGGTGTTGAGCATCACAGACATCTTGCAAAGAGATTGTCTTCTTTGGTGAATAATGGCCAGTGCAGCAAAGGACTTTACTTGCCCTGACTGCTGTCAGCATGTGCACTGTCCAACATGGATGAGCAGGATGAAGGATGGAGACTGCATAAGCCTGCCTGGACAGGATAAGACAGTCTTACCCCAAAATACCCTGCTTCTATAGAGACTTGTCAGACATCCTAGGCCAGTAGCTAAAAGGGTGGATGCTCCTGTTCTACAGAGAAATGGTGGATAACTGTCCAGGTAGTTATCTGTTGTTGTCCTCTCCTAAATCTTAGAAGTTATTCTTTCATGTTTCTGACTTTAGGTAATATATTTTCCTTTTCAGGTCTTGATGGTGTTGAAGAGTGGATAGTTGAGGATATAATTACTTTACCTCTCATCAATGACACTCAGGTATTAGAACTTTATTGTTCGAGATAAACAGCTTTGAAGCAATCCCTGTGCATTGCCTCATATCAACATTCTAGACATTAAAATGAACCTCATATTTGTTGTTTGTTAGTTGTAGTTTGACCTGACTTATATTAGTACCTTTCTCTTCCCCAGACATAATCATATGATGATCTCTATAGTACATTATTTTATACTTAGTTTAGAACTTTCTTATTTAGAGACAAAAGGGAGAGATGTAGCAGGAAACCAGAAGCTAACCAGGTAAACTCTGATGATCTCAAGGAACTGGAGCTGGGCAGAGCATGGTCAACTGGAAAGAGCCCTGGAAGAAAGGAGAGCCTGGCCCTTCTTTGACCTGTGGCATGGTTAGGAAGGACCGCTCAGTTTGGACCTCTCCTACACACTGTTTCACCCTTTTCTCCTCCAAATACTCTCTGTACCGTAAGTGGTGTTGGAATAATAAATATTATCTGAATATATAAATAAAGCAGCTTGACAAGTTCAGTTACAGAGGGTTTCTCAGTCATAGCAACCAGTAAGCTAACAGCTGACCTACCCTTCCTTTTCTCCCCAGATCTAATTCCCCAGTCTCAGTGCCAGCTCTATAGCCTAAAACTTACTGTGGTTTTTCTTTTCTTTTTGAATGACCCCAACCAGATTACAATGATCTCTCATTCTACTTTCTCCTTGATTTTTAGTCTCAAATACCAACAGGAATTCACTGGGAACACACAACTTAGTAAGTGCCAAGAAAATAGGAAAATACAGGCTTCATATGCTCTAAATCCTATTGAAAAAACTGAAACCAAGGAATGAAGTCTTCACCTCACCCTCTTCCCCACATAAAAATTCTGGAATTAATACCTTGTTTATAATCAACCCACAGGCAAAATCAAAAAAGTTATCAATGACAGCCAGAGTAATATGTCTCCCCAGAGCCCAGCTATCCACCTTTTCAGACTCTGATTATTTTAACATAGCTGAAACACACACACACACACACACACACACACACACACACACACACACACACACACACACCTTAATACTACCAGTTTGAGCTAAACTTCTTATTGTTGGGAAGAGACATCATGATAATTGCAAATCCTGCAAAGGAAATTATTTAAATGGGGACAGCTTATGGGTTGAGAGGTTATATCATTATTGTCATAGCAGGAAGCATGGTAGCACACAGGCAGACATGATGTTGCAGAAAGATGTAGGAATTCTATATCTGCACCATTAGGCAGCAGGAAGAGAAAGAAACATTGGACCTGTCTCTATCTTCTGAAACTTCAAAGCTTACATACAGGTGACACAATTCCTCCAATATTCCAACAATGCCATACATTTGAAGCTTTTCAAATAATGTCTATACCTATAAGCCTATAGTGTCATTCTCACTTAAAACACTACATCACCTTTATGAAGAATACAAATGTTTTTAATAAGAATATTAATAAATCTCTTTTTAGAAGCAAGAAAACAGTGGATACAAATAATAGAACTGTTTAAGACCTGAAAATGGAAATTGAATCAAAAAGAAAAACAAAAAATCAGGGTATTCTGAAAATTTTTAATTAGAATAGGAATTGCAGAGAAAAGTTTCAAAAACAGAATATAAAAGATGAAAGAGAGGATCTCAGGTACTGAAAATATGATAGAAGAAAATGTTAAATAAAAAAACCGAATAGGCATGAATAAAACAAAAAATCTGGAACATTATGAAAAGGCCAAATCTAAGAATGTTAAGAATAAGGGAGGTAAAGAAACCCAGTCTAAAGGCCAGAAAATGTTTTCCACAAAACCATAGAAATAATTCCTTACCTTAAAAAAGAGAGAGCTATAAAGAAAAAAGAAGTATTCAGAAAAGGAAATAGATTGAACTAAAAAAGAAAGTTATCACAGCACATAATAACACCTCCAGTATATAGAACAACAGAGAGTGACAGGGAGGGGTGGGAAGGGAAAGGGAGTTTGAACAAGGAAATGCATGGATACAAAATGAGACTTTATTTATAATAAAAATAAAAAATAGCAAATACCATATAAATGCATAACAATTAGAGCTACACTTGATTTCTCAATGAAGACAGTAAAAGTCAAAAGGGACTTGACAGATGTGTGGTTGACTCTAAGAAAAAAAAGATACAAACCCAGAATACCATCCCCAGTAAACTTTGTTTTTCTTCCTTCTACTTTATTTATTTTGTATTTATCAAGAAAAATAGTAAAATAAATTTAAAATGCTGATAAGTTAACAATAACTATAAAGAAGATGAAAATCATAAGCATGCCTTATCAAGGGTGGTAATTCAAATAAGATTGCTACACATACATTTACTTTGTGTTCAGCTTTCCCTCTGAAATTTTTTACATCCCTGTACATCCTTATTCAAGATCCCTTCCACCTCCCACCATATCAGGTCATTTTATCTCATCCAAAACTCCCCATCCCTTCCCTTGGCAGGCAGAAGACAGTCCTATGGTCCCACTGACCCAATAATGCTTAGATAAGTCTCCATTCCTGGCAAATCCAGTTTTGTCCCCACTCCCTCAAGAGTGAGTCAGGTGTTCCTGTAGTTGGAGTCGGGTCCGAAGAGTCACTACAGGGTGTTTCTGATCCCAAGCTGTTCAGTGGTTGTGGTTTGCAGCTTGGGCATGCTTGGCTTTTTTCTAGTTTGTTTGTTTAGAGACCACTAATGAGTGAGTACATCCACTGCTTATTTTTCTGAGTTTGTGATAAATTGCTCAGGAGGATATTCTCCAAATCCATCCATTTGCCTGCGAATTTTAGGATATCATTTTTTCTTACTGCTGAGTAGTATTCCATTGTGTAGATGTACCACAGTTTGTTAATCCATTCTTCAGCTGAGGGACATCTAGGTTGTTTCCAGGTTCTTGCTATTACAAATAATGCTGCTAAGAACATATTTGAGCTAATGCCTTTGGAGTGTGAATGTGCCTCTTTATGGTATACACCCAGAAGTTGTATTGCTGGGTCCTTGGGGAGATTGATTCTCAATTTTCTGAGAAACCTCCATATTCCATTCCAAAGTGGCTGAACAAGCTTACACTCCCACCAACAATGGAAGAGTGTTCCCCTTGATCCGCATCTTCTCCAACATAGGCTGTCATCTGTACCTTTTACCTTAGCCAATCTAAAAGATGTTAGATGGTATCTCAAAGTTGTTTTGATTTGCATTTCTCTGATGGCTAAAGATGATGAGCACTTTTTCAGTTGCCTTTCAGCCATTCATAGTTCCTCTGCTGAGAATTCCCTTTTTAGATCTGTAACTCATTTTTTGATTGGGTTATTCAAGGTTTTGGGCTCTAGATTCTTAAGCTCTTTATATATCCTAGAGATCACTCCTGTATTACTTGTAGGGTTGGTGAAAATCTTTTCCCATTCTGTAGGCTGTTGTTTTGTCCTATTGACAGTCTCCTTGGCTTTGCAGAAGCTTCCTAGCTTCAGGAGATCACACTTATTGATTGTTGCTCTTAGTGTATGTGCCACTGGTGTTATATTTAGGAAGTGGTCACCTGTGCCAATTCATAGAAGTGTATTTCCCACTTTCTTTTCTATCAAGTTCAAAGTGGCTGGATTTAAGTTGAGGTCTTTGATCCACTTGGATTTGAGTTTTGTGCAGGGTGACAGGCTCAGTCAGATCTTTTTGCAATTTTCTACAAACTTCCATCCAGCTATGCCAACACCATTTGTTAAATATACTATCTTTTTTCCATTGAATGTTTTGGGTCCCTTTGTCAAAGATCAGGTGTTCATAGGATTTTGGGTTAATGTCTAGATCCTCAATTCTATTCTATTGGTCCACAAGTCTATTTTTATGCCAGTACCAGGCTGTTTTTATTACTGTTGCTCTATAGTATAACTTGAAGTCAGGTAGGTGATACTTCCTGAGGTTCTTTTGTTGAGTAAAATTGTTTTGGCAATCCTGACTTTCCTGTTATTCCAAATGAAATTGAGTATTGTTCTTTCAAGTTCCAAAAAAATATTGTTTTGGGATTTTGAAGGACAGTGCATTGAATGTGTAGATTGCCTTTGGTAGAATTGCCATCTTTACTGTGTTGATCCTACCAATTCAGGAACATGGGAGAGCTTTCCATTTTCTGATATCCTCTTCAATTTCTTTCTTCAGTGATTTAAAATTTTTGTCAAATAGGTCTGTTACTTCTTTGGTTATAGTTGCTCCAAGGTATTTGATTCTATTTGCAGCTATTATGAAGGGTAATGTTTCACTTATTTATTTTTCAACTCTTCTATCTTTATTGTATACAGTGGTTACTGATTTCTTTGAGTTAATCTTGTATCCTGCTACATTGCTGAAGGTATTTATCAGCTGTAGCTTTTCCTTGGAAGAATTTTGTGGGTCACTTATCATATCATCTGCAAATAGAGATAGCTTCACTTTTTCTTTTCCAATTTGTATCCCATTAATCTCTTTTTATACCCATATTGCTTTAGCTAAAACTTCCAGAACTAAATTGAGTAGATAAGGGGAAAGAGGACATCCTTGTCTAGTTCCTGATTTTAGTGGGATTGCTTTGAGTTTTTCTCCATTAAGTTTGATACTGGCTGTTGGCTTCTTGTAAATCGCTTTTATTATATTTAGGTATTCTCCCTGTATTCCTGATATCTCCAGGGCTTTAATCATAAAGGTGTGTTGGATTTTTTCAAAGGCTTTTTCAGCATCTGAGGATATGATCATGTGGTTTTGTTCCTTTATTTTGTTTATATGATGGATAACATTTACAGTTTTTCATATGTTAAACCAGCCCTGCATTTCTGGGATGAAGCCTACTTGATTGTGTTGGATATCTTTTATACATTGTTGTATACGTTTTGCCAAAATTTTGTTGAGAATATACACCTCAATATTCATGAGGGAAATTGGTCTGTAATTCTCCTCCTTTGTTGTGTCTTTGAGTGACTTGGGTATTAAGGTAATTGTGGCCTCATAAAAGGAATTTGGCGATATTCCTTCAGTTTCTTCTGTGTGAAATTGTTTGCGGAGTAATGGTAGTAATTCTTCTTTGAATGTCTGGTAGAATTTGGCACTAAAACCATCTTGACCAGTGCTTTTATTTTTGGGGAGGTTTTTAATGACAGCTTCAATTTTGTTAAGGATTATAGGCCTGTTTAGCTAATTAATCTGATCTTCATTTAATTTTGGTAGATGATACATGTCCAGAAAGCTGTACATTTCTTCTAGATTTTCCATTTTTCTGAAATACAGATTTTCAAAATATGATCTGATAATTCTCTGTATATCCTGGGGGTCTATTGTTATGTCCCCCTTTTCATTACTGATTTTGTTATTTTGAACACTCTCTGTTTTTGATTAGTTTGGCTAAGGGCTTATCTATCTTGTTACCTTTTTCAAAGAACCTACTCTTAGATTCATTGTTTCTTTCTATTGTTCTTTTTTTTCAATTTTATTGATTTCAGCTCAAAATTTCATTATTTCCTGCTGTCTACTCCTTCTAGGAGAGTTCCTTTCTAATTGTTCTAAGGCTTTCAGCTGTGTTGTTAGGTGTCTAGTGTGGGATTTCTCTAGGTTTTTCATTTAGGCATCTAGTGCTAGGGATTTTCCTCTTAAGACTGCTTTCATTGTGTCCCACAAGTTTGGATACTTTGTGGATTCATTTTCATTGAATTCTAGGAAGACTTTGATTTCTTTCTTAATTTCTTCCTTGATTCAGAGATGGTTCAGATGAGTGATGTTTAGTTTCAATGAATTGGTAGGCTTTCTTTGGGTTTTGATGCTGTTGAACTCTAACTTTAGGCCCTGGTGGTCCGATATGTTACAAGGGATTATTTCCATTTTTTTTTGTATCTGTTGATATTTGCTTTATGACCAATTATGTGGTCAATTTTGTAGAAAGTTCCATGAGGATCTGAGAAATATGTATATTCCTTTGCGTTTGGGTGGAAGCTTCTGTAGATATCTATTAAATCCATTTGCATCATAACCTCTTTCAGACTCCTTATTTCTGTGTTGAGACTCTGTCTGGTTGATCTATCCAGGGTTGAAATTGGGGTATTGAAGTCTCCCACTATTAGGGTGTAAGAATTGATATGAGATTCTAGCTTTAGCAGTGTTTCTTTTACATAAGTAGGTGCCCTTATATTAAGGGCATAAATATTCAAGATTGAAATCTCCTCTTGACCAATTTTTCCTGTGATGAATAAGTAGTGACCATCTTGGTCCCTTTTAATTGCTTTTAGCTTAAAGTCAACTTTGTTAGATATTAGGATTGTAACCCACACTTGTTTCTTAGGACCATTTGACTCAAAAATCTTTTCCCAACCCTTTATTCTAAGCCTATGTCTGTCTTTGCGGTTGAGGTGTGCTTTTCTAGGCAACACAAACATGGCTTCTGTTGTTGTATCCATCTTGTTATTGTGTGATGTTTTTTAGGTGAGTTGAGTCCATTGATATTTAAGGAAATTAGTGACCATTGATTCATATTTTCTGCTATTTTGGTGGTAACTTGTTTGTATTTCCTTTCTCTGGGGTATTCTTCTGTGGAATTATTAATTTTTCGTGATTTTGTGGGTGTATCTTGGGTCCTTAGGTTGGAGTTTTCCCTCTAATACTTTTTGTAGTGCTGGATTGGTAGATAGATATTCTTTCAGTCTGACTTTGTCTTGAAATACCTTGTTTACTTCATCTATGGTGATTGATAATTTTGCAGGGTATAGTATTCTAGTTTGGTAGTCATGCTTTTTTAGTGTCTGTATAAATTCTGACCAAGCCCTTCTAGCTTTCGTTGTTTCCATTGAATAGCCAGGCATTATTCTGACAGGTCTGCCTTTATATGTAATTTGGCCCTTCTCTTTTGCAGCTCTTAAAATTTTTTCTTTGTTCTGTATGTTTTGTGGCTTGATTATAATGTGGCATGCTGAATTTTTTGGGGGGTAATATCTATTTGGTGTTCTGTCAGCTTCTTGTATCTTCATAGGCATTTCCTTCTTCAGGTTAGGGAAGTTTTCTTCTAAGATTTTATTGAAAACATTATCTGTGCCTTTGAGCTGGTATTCTTCTATTTCTTCTATTTCTATTATTCTCAAATTAGGTCTTTTCATGGTGTCCCATATTTCTTGAACATTTTGAGTTATGGCTTTTTTAGTTTCACTCTTTTCTTTGACTGATATATCTATTTGAGATATCGAGTCTTCCACTTCAGAAATTCTATCTTCAATCTCTTGAACTCTGTTTGTTTTGCTTGTATCTGTGGTTCCAGCTTTTTTCTTCAGATTTTCTATTTCCATCTTTTCCTCATTTTGTGCCTTTTTTATTGCTTCTATTTCAGCTTTTAGTTCCTGGCAAATTTCTTTCATAGATTTGTTCATCTCTTCCAATTTTTTGTTTGTATTTTCTTCTATTTCTTTAAGGCTATTTTTCATATCTTCTTTGAGAGCTTCGATGATCATCAAAAAGGAATTTTTGGTGTTGCTTCCTTCTGTTTCCTCTTCATTGCTCAGTTCAGGTCTTGTATTTTTAAGATCACCACTTTCTTCTGGAGTTACCTTGTTGTTCTTTGGATTATTATGTAAGTTTTTGCACTGATGTTTGCCCATGGCTTCAGTGGTTCACTATTAGGTGGCTCCTGGTCAGTTGTGGCACTCTGGCTTTTGTGCCTCCTGTCACCTCTTTGGGCAGTGTCTGAGTCTGTCCTTCAGGGGCCCCAGTCCTTTTCTGTTCACTCAGTTGCAAATGAAGGTGTGTAGAAGTCCAAATTCCCCAGCAACACCTGGGGGTACAAGACAGGCAGACTTTATCTGTGCCAGCTACAGAGTTTGCTGGGACTGGCTCTGCAGACAGCACCTGGTCCCAGAAGCGGAATCGGAACTGATGGGAGCTCCACTCTCCCTCCCTTGCTGGGATATAGGCACTTGGGCCTGGTGACCCCTCCTCACCTATGGGCAGGGTCTGAGTCTGTCCTTCAGGTACCCCAGTCCTTATCTGTTCTCTCAGTTAGAGGTGGAGGTGGGTAGCTGTGCAAATTCCCTTAGCACCAGCTGGGGGGAATGTGACAGGTAGACTTTGTCTGTACCCACTACAGAGTGTGCTTGGACTCACTCTGTATACAGCACCCAGTCCTGGAAGCAGACCCCAGTTAACTTTCAATCAGCATATATATAGAGAGAAAATAAGATATGTCATGATAATGTGAAATTTAAACAATATCTGTCTATAAATCCAGCCTTACAAAAAACAGAAGGAAAAAAAAATTCCAAACTGAGGTTTAGCACAGCCATTAAAATGTAGAAAATGAATTATTTTACACCCACAAAGAAAAAAAGCTTGTACATGCACACACACACACACACACACACACACACACATACAGTCATCACCAACAGCAACACCAAAATAATATATCCATGATCAGTGGTATTTGATTCTGTTTAAGCATTCATTCTGTTGGTATCTTATTGTATTGGTAAATTAAGGTTAAAGATACATATCTTAATTCATCAATTAAATGACACAAACAAACAAAATGGATTCCAAAATAAAATTCATTAATCTGCTCAGTCTAAGAAACAAACCAAACAAATCCAAGAATACATACTGCCACAAGGTAAACTTTTCCAAAAAATATTCCAAGCAAATAAGCTAAAGAAACAAGCTAGTATAGCCATCACAATGTCTTTCCAAATAGACTTTCAACCAAAATTTATCAAAATATATAAAAAATACCAATTAAGGTAATATTTCATTTTTTTGGCAAGGCAGAAGAATTCTATCAATTTAGTTGTAGTAGAACTTACTTGACTAGGCTGTCTTAAATTCACAGAGATCCACCTTTCTCTGCCTGTAGAGTGTTGAGAGTAAAGGCATGAGCCTCCATACCCAGCATACTTTTTAATTCTTAACATGTTATCTCCAAACATAAAGATAACCATTTTATATAAAAATTAATACTATAGCTTATACCACATGTTGATCCTCACATACTCTTAGTAAAAGACTTTATTATCCATTTCTCCTTAATGGACAAGTTACCCTTACTGAAAACAAGCAAATAAACCAACAAAAATTTGAGTAATGCTGGACCTAACAGATGATACAATACAAATAAACCTAATGAACATTTACAGAGAATTTTAACACTCAAACAAATGCATGATTTTCTCTGTACCTCATGAAACTTTGTCTAAAATTGACAACATACTTGGAAACAAAGCAAGTCTCAACAGACACAAAAAAGCTAATTCAACTCCCTGAACACTACTATGGATTGAAGCTGGGTTTCTACAAAAACAGAAACAATAAAAAGCATAAAAATTCATGAAAACTGGTAATTCTCCACTGAATAAAAATTGGGTCAAGACAGGAATTTTAAAAAGCAATAAAAGACTTGAGCATACAATGAAAATGAATATACAGCATACCCAAACATATGGGACATAATGAAATCCATTTTTAATGGGTAAGTTCATAACACAAAAAAACTATAGAGAACTCATGTTAGCAAGTTAATGGCATACCTGAAATTCCCAGAACAAAAAAAGGGAAGCAAGCAGACTTAAGCGAGTTACATTTGGGAAATATATATATGACAGATTTTATCTTTTGGTGTCTTTCATTTTCACTCTCCATCTATTATTTTATTTTATTTTATTTACCACAGGGTCTCTCATTGAACCTGGAGCTAATTATTTCACCTGGCTAAGAGTCTAGCAAAACCCAGGGACCCTCATACTTTTGGTTTCTAGCCTGGACACTATGACGCTTGACTCATATGTAGGAGATGAGGCTCTGAACTCAAATACTTGTGCTTGTACAATATGTCCTTAACCAACTAAGCCATTTCCCAGCCACAAAATTATTTATATCTCATAATCTTTAAATGATCATGGACTCTGAACTGTTGTTTTCTTTTCTAAAAAATTTCACTTTCTGATTCTCTGTCTCTATCCTTTTCTCTCTGCTCACTCTGTCTTATATAAACATATTTTGTTTTCATCTTATGGAAATTTACAAGGCACATGCACTGATTTTCTCAGCTCAATGGACTCTTTTGGACAATGCTAACTTACACTAAAATTAATATTTTTATTAATATATATATTGTTTTATGATAATTATATTCACAGACATAAGATATTATTGTTTCTCTTCTTTCTACTTCTGATTTTTTACCCACAAATCATACTCCCTTCCTCCCTACACATTTTATGACTACACATGACTTTGAGGTGAGTTTTGTGATCTGCTGTTTTTAACCTGGGCTGTCTGCTCTTTATCTGACCTTGCTTAGTATGATCCATTGGGACCTGATGGGCTACTCCTAGCTGCACATCTAAAAACATTGACACTTTTTTCTATAATCTCTCAGAATTCTATAGTAAAAATTAATGAGTTAGACAATATAAGGCTTTTCCATTTAAAGCCAACTCTTGAGATGCTCAATCTTATTTAGTTCAGTTACCAATAAATATAGCTACTGTGAGTTAATGATTATATTGACATTGTCATGCCAAATTTTCTCCTCAAGACCTCTATGTACATAAGCCTTATATAATAATTTTTAAATGCCTTAATGCTGATCTCTACTGTTATTTATTCTGAGCCTTTTACATTTATTTCACTATTGCTTTATTTGTTAATTACTCTCATTTGTATTTATGGGTTGTTCTTTTATTCCAATTTCTACGTTAGAGGATTTAGTCTAAAGTATTTAACTTTCGTATAACCTTTGGAGAAGAGCAAGAACAGCATAAAACTTAATCAATGTGTTCATGCATTTCTTGTGAGCTCCCTCACACTCCCTCCTGCTTTTGGTTATGTTCCAGTACATTGCAGCTGTAGTTTATATCTATCCTAATCATATAAGTCCTATCAGCATAAAATTTCTTCATTAAAACTTGAACCTTTACAATTGTTGTCAGTATAAATTATAGTCACTGAAGCCTTTACATTTTAAATTACTTCCTGAATTAACTCAGGTTTTTCTTTAAAACATTTCAAAATTTTGTAACTGGAGAAACCTGATATATTTAATTTTTAAGTATTCTATGCATTTTTATGAAATTATTCTTCTTTGTAAATCATTTTAAAATAAAACTTACTCCATTTCAAGATTCCAAAAATATTTATATTATACAATAAGGAGGCTTTTCTCATCAGTTTTTTTTCCACACAAGAGTTTATTTAAGGGAGTTAACCAAGTGGGAACCCAGAGAAGAGCAGAGAAGAGCAAGATAAAGACAGAAAAAAAGAGATTCTCATAAGTTTTATTAAATATATTAAAAAAATTTGGTTATTTTACAATAAATACTTTGCAGGTAAAAATTTTAACAGTGAGTTGTTATTTTTATACATGTGTATATGCTATGTGCATGACCATATATTTATAGGAAAGGTACACATGCTGACTATGCATGACTCTGTGACTCTGTAGAAGCCCAAGCACTACCTTTAGTGTATTCTTAAAAAACACTGTCTATCTTCTTTGACATGGTTTTTCATTGATCTGGAAATTATTAATAGGTTACACTAAATAGCCATTGATCTCCACCAATTCTACTGCATCCACTTTTATAATGCTGGGATTGTAAACACATGTTTGGAATTATCATTATATCAGACATTTTTACATGGATACTGAAATCAGGTGACTCATTTCTTTTAACACAAACATACTTACAAATTTATTCAAATTCAGGAAAGAAAGAAAGGGACAAAGATATTAACAAGTTATATAACAAAGACAAATGGTTAACATCATTATTAAACTTATAGCTGAAAATTCAAGCAGTAGTTTCCCTTTTAAATAATGATTAATAAACAACTCTTAATACAGCTAATGCCACAATAATCATCTTTCACTGAGTATATACTATGTGACCATATATGTTTACTTTTCTTTGTAATACTCATTAAGTTTATAGATTTCCTTTAAATCTCCATTTAACATAGAACATTAGTAATTAGCTTCAATAGTAGATTTCAGACCTTCTATAAAGTAGCAGGCAATTTCTAAGGCTTTAAATTGAACAGTTATTGTATGTCATTGCCTAATATTTTAAAAAGAGACACAAGTCTAATGAGCATCCAGACAGATGGAGGAGCTGTGAGCTACCCACGTTTTCTAAAATTTCTCTTTGTTAAAAAAATTAAAGCGGTAGTAAAATATTCATTGTTATTTGACAATCTGTGGTATGCATTGTCCTCTTCAAAACCCTGACAGTTCAAAGTCAAATCCAGAGCCAAACCTGGCAGAACACTTATCTCTCACTTCTTCTCAATGAAAGAATTTTTAGTTTTCACTTTTTATAACAATTATTTTCAGAGCTACAGTAATAAAAACAACTGTGTACTGGCAGAAAAAGACTTGTGAATGAATAGAATCAAATTGAAGACCCAGACATTCACCTACATATCCATGACCACCTAATTTTTGAAAAAGAGGCCAAAAATATTCAATGGAAGAAAGATAGTAACTTCAACAAATGGTGCTGGCATAACTTGATGGTAGTGTGTAGAAAAATGTAAATATATCCAAACTTATCACCTTGCACAAAACTCAAATCCAAGTGGTTTAAAGACTTCAACATAAACCTAGCTACACAAAAGTTTATTGAAAAGAAAGTGGAAAATACCCTCCAAATCATTGGCACAAATAACCTCTTCTTAAATATAACACCAGTAGCACAGACACTAAAAACACCAATCAATAATTGGGACCTCCTGAAACTGAGAAGCTTCTGTAAGGCCAAGAATGCAGTCAGTAATTCAAAATGACAGTCTACAGGATAGGAAAAGATTTTTTGCCAGTCATATGAGTGACAAAGGATTTATCTCTAATATATGTAGAGAATTCAAGAAGCTAGATCCCCAAACCCTTAATAACCCAATTAAAAAATGGGTTATTTCAGAGCTAAAAAGGGAATCCTCAGCAGCAGAATTAAAAATGGCTGAAAGACACATGAAACAATGTCCAACATGTTTAGCCATCAGAGAAATGCAAATCAAAACAACTTTGAGATACCACCTTACTGCTGTAGCTCTACAATATAACTTGAAGTTAGGGATGGTGATACCTCCTGAGGTTCTTTTGTTGAGTAAAATTGTTTTGGCAATCCTGGCTTTCCTGTTATTCCAAATGAAATTGAGTATTGTTCTTTCAAGGTCCAAAAAATATTGTGTTGGGATTTTGATGGGGAGTGCATTGAATCTGTAGATTGCCTTTGGTAGAATTGCCATTTTACAACTGTCAGAATGGCAAGATTAAAAACACAGATAATGGCCTATTGTTTTGAGAATGTGGAACAAGGGGAAAACTCCTCCATTGTTGGTGGCATTATAAACTTTTTCATCTACTCTGAAAAGCAGTATGGCAGTTTCTAAGAAAACTTGAAATCAATTTTCGCTAGGATCCAGGAATACTACTATTGGGCACAAACCCTAAAGATGCACATTTTCACCCTAAAAGCATTAGCTCAACTATGTTCATATTAGCATTATTCAAAATAGCAAGAATTTGAAATAAACCTAGATTCCCCTCAACTGATGAATGGATTAACAATCCGTGGTACACCTACACTATGGAGTACTGCTCAGAATAAAATAATGATATTCTAAAATTTATAGATATATTGATGGATTTGGAGAATATTCTCCTTTGTGAGATATCACAAACTCAGAAAAAAAAAAAGAAGAGAATGTACTCACTAATTAGTGGACTTTAAAAAGAAAAAAATGCCATTATATGCAAGTGCTCAAGGCTGTAGCATAGCTAAATGACACAGTGCCTCACTTCTGCCCTGATGGAATCTGGTAGGGTATGGATGTGAAAATACTTGCTTTCTTTAAGAGTCTGACCACAGAAAGTTTAATTATGCTCCAGTAAGTAAATGAATAACCAGGCTTTTATTGGACTGCCAGCTTCTGTATGACATACAGAACTTTTATTTTTAATAGTTTTTTTAATGAATAAAGTCATATTTTTATTCATGTATCCCTTTTTCAGACTCTCTTGCCCCTCCCTGTCCTCCCAGTGACTCACTCTTCTCCCCATCATTTTATATCTTCCCCAGCAAGGGCAAGAGGTCCCAAGTTCCCAAGGTGGCTTAGTTCAGCATCAACTCCAGGAAATCCACTTTCCTCATCCCAACATCAAGATTGGGTCAGATGTTTCTGTGAAGGGAGTGTAATCTAAGCTGCCAGTCCAAGCAGGGAATATCTCACTCATTAGGGGACTTTAAAATGAAAAAGATGTCATTGAATGCAAGTACTCAAGGGTACAAAATAGCTAAATGCCACAGAGCCTCACTTCTGACTTGATGGATTCTGGCAGGTGTGGGTGAGGAAAGACTTGTTTTTTTTTTTTTTAAGGGTTTGGTCTTAGGAAGTTTAATGATGCTCCAGCAAATAAATGAGCAGTTTGAAATGATGTTTTTGTTAATGGGCAGATCATAAGAGTGGGTATGAACCTGAGAGGCCTGATAACTGAGGTTGATGGGATACATGATATAAAATCACCAAACAATAAATATACATATATAAAGAAAAGCAAATACAGATAATGTGACCAATATACTGTGAAATGTGTCTCTCCACAAGAGCTTAGTATTATCAGATTTTTTTACTCAAAATTTAGCATTTTAGAGACCAAGCTACTTTCCAATCTAAATCATCACTTGTGATTGAGAATGTTTCTGTGAGGTTTTTCTGCTTTAGTCCTTTTCCTGCTACTATGTTAAAAATACCTTATCACAAGCAATTTAAGAAAATTAGTAAGAGTTAATGCTGTACCATAGCTTATGGCATAGTTCATCATGGTCAGAAAGTCAAGGACAAAGAAGATTGAATTGGCTCTTCCAAGGCAAGCTTTGTCATGATGCAGGGAGCAATGACTACATTCTTGGGATCAACTTGTTTCTTTCATGTGTACAGTTCAGTATCTTCCATTTGGTGAGTGATGTTGTTTATGATGACATGAATTCTCTCATAGTGATGAATTTAATTAGAGATGATACCACAGACATCTTCAGATACTAGACTTTAATTGAATAATCCTCCATGTGTTTTTCTTTTAGTATGTCTCATGGATAGTTTAGATTTTGTTAACATTACAATTAACAGTAATCATTACACTTCTTTATGTAGTTGAATATATAGGTGTTACTTTTTCATTTACAAAACACATCCCAGTATTTACCTGTCATTTAAAAACCCTATAAATATTGTTACTAACTTTAAATAAACTTGCATCCAAAATCTCAGTAACTATTAGTTTATAAATAATGTAACTTGAGGAAGATGACAAAGTACACATAATGCCTTCTGAGCTTTTCAGACATTCTGACATCTAACTATTTAGTAAGAATTCATCTTTTGCCTCTTAGAAAAATTAATTGCCTCTAGAGAGCATTATCAATAAATTACTCCAATTTTTTATCACTGGTTATAAATAAGAAGGGCACATTGCCACAGTACATTTAAAAATATCTTTAAAACACACTGAAAATACAATCATTTAGAAAATTGTCACCAATTTTTAACAATATTTGAGCAAGAATTGAACAGTATTGTTGCTATGCCTTCTCCAGGTCCTCATTCATTCTTGAAATTTATAGAAACTCACTTTTTTTCCCTCATTGGGTTTTCTCCACATGATAAAAATTCATTCATAGATTATATTCAAAGATGTTTTAACTTTTATATGGGAAGTGCATTATTACATTCACCCAATGTATGTACCAATGACACTCTAAAGTCTACATGCAAAGTCTTTAAATTAGGGTTAGAACAGGAAATTATTTAAAGAAGTGTGGGTGAGATCACACATTGACATCTTTAGAACATGCAGACCCAGTGCCTAGAGCAGGATAAAAGGTGAGCAAATTCTAATACCTAGGCCATCTGGATATCTCCGCTCCAAACCTTGGGACACAGCTTCATCTCTGTCTTAAAACAAACAAAGCTGGAAGAAGCCCCACAGCAATCTCCCCGTAAGAAAAACAAAACAGGAAGGATATATCATAGCCAAACCCCATCTCCAAAGAAAGAGAAGAATACCAGCTCAAAGACAGATAATGTAGTCAACAAAATCATGGGAGACAACCCTCCTAACTTGAAGAAGGAAATGCCTATAAATATAAGAAGCTTACAGAACACCAAATAGATATGACCCCCCAAAAAGTCAGCATGCCACATGATACTCAAGCCACAAAACATACAGAACAAAGAAAAAATTTTAAAAGTTTCAAAACAAAAGGGTCACTAACATATAAAGGCAGACCCATCAGAATAACACCTGACTATTCAATGAAAAATATGAAGCCAGAAGGGCTTGGTCAGAAATTATACAGTCACTAAAAGAACATGGCTGCCAACCTAGAATACTATACCCAGCAAAATTATCAATCACCATAAATGGAGTAAACAAGATATTTCATGACAAAGTCAAAATGAAATAATACCTATCAACCAACCAGCCCTCCAGAAAGCATTAGATGGAAAACTCCAACCTAAGGATCCCAGATACACCCATGAAACCACAAACAATAAACAATCCTAGCGAGGAATAGCCCAGATATAGGAATTGCATGCAAGCTTTGAACAAAAAAATAGCAGGAAATATCAATCAGTAGTCACTAATATCCTGTAATATCATTGGACTCAACTCACCTATAAAAAGACACACACTAACAAGATGGATAACAAAAACAGAAGTCATCCACCTGCTGTATACAAGAAGCACACCTTAACCTTAAAAAAAGACAGAGGATCAAAGTAACAGGTTGGAAAAAAATTTTCAAACAAATGGTCCTAAAACACAACCTGTGGTTGCCATCTTAATATCTAACAATGTAGACTTTAAGCTAAAAGCAATTAAAAGGGACCAAGTTGGACATTACTTATTCATCACAGGAAAAATTGGTCAACAGGAGATTTTAATCCTGAATATTTACGCTACTAATTTAAGGGAACCTACCTATGTAAAAGAAACAGTTCTAAAGCTCAAATCCCAAACTAATTCTCACACTATAAGAGTGGGAGACTTCAATAACCCACTTTCACCCCTGGACAGGTCAACCAGACAGGTACTCAAAAGAGAAATAAGAAGTCTAACAGACGTTATGATGCAAAAGGATTTAATAAATAGTTACAAAAGTTTCCACTCAAATACAAAGGAATATAAATACTTCTCAGCTCCTTATGGATCTCTCTCTAAAATTGACCACATAGTTGGTCATAAAACAAATATGAACAGATACAAAAAATTGAAATAATCCCTTGTATAGTATTGGACCACCAGTGCCTAAAGTTAGAGTTCAACAATATCAAAACTCACAGAAAGCCTACCAACTCATGGAAACTAAACATCACTCAGCTGAGCCACTTGTGAGTGAAGGAAGAAATTATGAAAGAAATCAAAGTGTTTAAATAATTTAATTAAAATAAATCCATGACATACCCAAACTGTGGGACACATTAGCAACACACCTCCTGGAAATTAAGAGATTTATCAGAACATACTTTGAAAATCTATATTCCACAAAATGGAAAAGCTAGAAGAAATGGATAGCTTTTTGGATAGGTACCATTTACAAAAGTTAAATGAAGAATAGATTAATTAGCTAAACAGACCTATAAACATTAAGAAAATTGAAGCTGTCATTAAAAACCTCCCAAACGGAGGATGGAACAAGGTTCAGATGGCTTAAGTGAAGAATTCTATCAGACATTCAAAGAAGAATTACTGTGATTACTCCTTAAACTATTTGACAAAGTAGAAACTGGAGGAATAATGCCAAATTTCTTTTATGAGACCACAATTATCATAATATCCAAGCCACTCAAATTAACAACAAAGAAAAAATTTACAGACCAATTTCCCTCATGAATATTGTTGCTAAAATTTGCAAAAAATTTTGGCAAACCATATACCACAATATATAAAAAAATACCATCCATCATGACCACATAGGCTTCATCCCAGAAATACAGGGATAGTTCAACATACAAAAGACTGTAAATGTCATCCATTATATAAACAAACTGAATGGAAAATACCACATGATCATATCCTTAGATGCTGAAAAAGTCTTTGAAAAAATCCTACATTCCTTTATCACTTTATCATAAAAGCTCTGGAGGGATCAGGAATATAGGGAAATATCTCAAAATAATAAATGTGATTTAAAAGAAGCCAACATCAAACATCAAACTTAATGGAGAAAAACTCAAAGCAATCCTACTAAAATCAAGAACTAGACAAGGATGCCCTCTCTCTCCTTATTTATTCAATATATTTCTCAAAGTTTTAGCTAAAGAGATAAGAAAATGAAAGGAGATTACTGGGATACAAATTGTAAATGAAGAAGTGAAACTATATTTTCAGATGATAGGATTGTATACATCAGTGACCACAAAATTCTACCAAGGAACTTCTACAGCTGATAAATACCTTCAGCAATATAGCAGGATGCAAGATTAGCTAAAAGAAATTAATTGCCCTTTTATACACTAAAGATAAAAGGGCTGAAAAAGAAATAAGGGAAACATCACATTTTATAGTAGCTGCAAATAGCATTAAATATCTTGGAGTAACTATACCCAAAAAGTATTAGATCTATTTGACATAAATTTTAAATCATTGAAGAAATAAATTGAAGAAGATATCAGAAAATGGAAAGATCTCCCATGTTCCTGGATAGAAAGGATCAACACAGGAAAAACGGCAATTCTATCAAAAGCAATCTACAGATTCAATGCACTGCCCATAAAAATCCCAACAAAATATTTTAGGGACCATGAAAGAACAATACTCAACTACATTTGCAATAACAGGAAAGAGAGGATTGTAAAAACAATTTTGCTCAACAAAAGAACGTCAGGAGATATCGCCGTCTCTGGCTTCAAATTGTATTATAGAGCTACAGTAATAAAAACTGCCTGTTACTGGCATAAAAACCATTATGTGGATCAATGTAATACAAATGTGGATCCAGGCATTAACCCAAAAACCTCTGAACTCCGAATCTTTGACAAAGAGGCCCAAAATATGCACTGGAATAACATAGTATCTTTAAAAAAAATTGTGTTGGCATAACTGGTTTGTAGCGTATAGAAAAATGCAAATAGCCCCAAGCCTGTCACTCTGCGCAAAACTCAAATCCAAGTGGATCAAAGACTTCAACATAAACCCAGCCACTCTAAACTTGATACACCCATTAGCACAGACAATAAATCAACAATCAATAAGTGGCATCTCCTGAAATTGAGAAGTTTGAGTAAAGGCAAGGACACCGTCAGGACAAAATGACAGCTTACAGAATGGAGAAATTGTTTCATCAACCCTATAAGTGATAGAGGATTGATCTTTAAAATATATAAAGAACTCAAGAATCTTAGAGTCCAAAACCTTGAAAAACACAAGCAAAAAATGGGGTTCAAAACTAAAAAGAGAATACTCAGCAGGAGAATTACAAATGGCTGAAAGGAAATGAAAGTAGTTCTCATCATCTTTAGCCATCAGAGAAATGCAAATCAAAACACTTTTGAGATACCACCTTATACCTGTCAGGTTAGCTAAGATAAAAGACATAGATGACAACTTATGCTGGAGAGGTTGTGGAACAAGGGGAACACTCCTGCATTTTTGGTGAGAGTGTAAGCTTGTTCAGCCTCTCTGGAATACAGTATGGCAGTTTCTCAGAAAACTGGGAATCAGTACCAACTATACCACTTCTGAGTGTATACCCTAAAGTCACACAGTCACACTCCAAAGGCATTAGGTCAACTATGTTCATAGCACAATTATTCATAATAGCAAGAATCTGAAAACAATGTAGATGCCCCTCAAATGAAGAATGGATTGACAAACTGTGGTACAGCTTCACAATTGAGCACTACTCAGCAGTAAGAAAAAATAATATCCTAAAGTTTGCAGGCAAATGAATGGATTTGGAGAATATCCTCCTGAGAGAGGTATCACAAACCCAAAAATATTTACAGGGAATGTACTCACTCTTAGTGGTTTCTAAACAAAAAAGCAAAAATCAAAGCATATCCAAGGTGCAAACCACAACCACTGAGCAGGTTGGGAGTTGAAACACCTTCGAAAAAATACTGAACTACAAAAAAAGGTCTACTTACCAATGAAGACAGAGCCATCAAAATAATACCAGATCATTCAATGGAAACAATGGAAGCAACAAGGTCTGGTCAGAAATTATACAAACATTAAAAGAGCATGGTTGCCAACTCAGACTACTATACCCAGCAAAATGATCAACCAGCATAGATGGAGTAAACAAGATGTTTCACAACAAAATCAAATTTAAACAATACATATCCACAAATATGCCCCTACAGAAAACAATAAATAGAAAACTTCAACCTAAGAAACTCAGACACATCCATGAAACCACAAACAGTTGATAACCACACAGAAGAAAAGTACTAAGAAAGAAAATACACAGAAGCTACCACCAAAAATAACAAGATATAATAATCAGTGGTCATTAACATCCCTTAATATCAATGGACTCAATTCATCTCAAAAAGATACACTCTAACACAATGGATGAATTAACAGAAGCTATCCTTCTGCTGCATACAAGAAACACACCTCAATTTTAAATACAGAAACAGGCTCACAGTAAAGGGTTGGGAAAAGATTTTCAAATCAAATGGCCCCAAGAAACAAGCTGATGTAGACATTCTAATGTCTAGCATCTAGACTTCAAGCTAAAATCAATCAAAAGAGACCAAGGCAGACAGTACTTATTCATCTCATAAAAAATTATTCAACATGAGATCTCAATCCTAAATACTTATACCTCTAATTTGAGGGCATCTACATATGTAAAAGAAACTACTAAAGCTTGAACTCTACATCAAATGTCACAGTCAAAGTGTGGGAGACTTCAATATACTACTTTCAACTTTGGATAGTTCAACCAGAGACTCAACAAAGAAATAAGGTGTTTAATAGATGTTATGGCCAGAATAGGCTTAATAAACATTTACAGAAGCTTCTACCAAAACACATATTCTCTATGCATTTTCCATTCAGCACCCTATGGAACTTTCTCTAAAATTGGCAACATAATTTGTCATAATAGAAATATAAATAGATTTAAAAAAATGGGATTAACCTCTTGTATCATACCAGACCACCATGGTCCAAAGTTAGAATTTAACAACAACAAAAATCACAGAAAGCCTACAAACTCGTGGAAACTAAATATCACTCAATTGAACCACATCTGGGTCAAGAAAGATGTTGAGAAAAAGCTGAAAGTCTTCCTAGAATTTAATGAAAATGAATTCATAACATAGCCAAACTTATGGAACACAATGAAACAAGTATCAAAAGGAAAATTCATTTTACTAGAGGCCATTATAAAGGCCAAGAGAAATTTCACACAGAAGACATAACAGTATAGCTAAAAGCCTTAGAACAATTAGAATCAAACTCATCTAGAAGGAGTAGATTACAGGAAATAATCAAACTTAAGGCTGAAATCAGTACAATAGAAACAGAGAAAAATACATAGAATGAATGAATCAAGGAGTTGGTTCTTTGAGAAAGTCAACAAGATAGACACCAAACTAACCAAATGACATTGAGAAAGAGTATCCAAATTAGCAGAATCAGAAATGAAAAAGAATATACATAACAACAGACATCCAGGAAATCCCGACAATGATCAGGTCATACTTTGAAAATCAATACTCTACTAAAATGAAAAACCTAAAATAAATGAACAGCTTTCAGAAAAGATACCAATTAACAAAATTAAATCAACATCAGATTAAAGACCTAAACAGACCTTTAACCTCAAAGGAAATTGAAACTTTTATTAAAAATCTTGCAAATAAAAAAAGCCCAGGACCAGTTGGATTCACTGCAGAATTCTATCAGACATACAAAGAAGAGCTAATATCAATACTCAACAAAGTGTTCTCTACAATAGAAACTGAAGGAACAATGCCAAACTGTTTTTATGAGGCCACAATTTCCCTGACACTCAAACCACTGAAAGATGCAACAATGAAAAAGTATTACAGATCAATCTCCCTCATGAACACTGATAGAAAAATATTCAAAATAATTTTGGCAAACTAAATACCACAACACATAAAAATAGTCATCTACCACAATAAAGTAGGCTTCAACCCAAGAATGCAGGAAAGTTTAAACATATAAAAAATTGTAAATGTCATTCATTATATAAACAAATTGAAGTAAAAAAAAACCCCACATGATTATCTTCTTAAATGCTTAAAAGTCTTGTGATTAAATTCAAAACTCCTTTATGATGAATGTCCTAGAGAGATCAGGATTACAGGGAAAATACACAAATATAATGAAGGCAATTTACAACAAGACAATGGCCAACATCAAACTAAATGGAGAAATAATCAAAACAATCCAACTAAAATAAAGAACTAGACAAGGCTGTCCCTCTCCCCTTATCTATTCATTATAGTTCTTGAAGTTTTAGCTAAAGCAATAGTGAACAAAAGGAGAATACGGGGATACAAAAGTGAAAAGAAGAAGTGAAACTATTTCAATTTGCAGATAATATAATTGCATACATAAAAGAACTGCAAAATTCTACCATGGAACTCTTGCAGCTGATAATCACCTTCAGAAATATAGCAGGATAAAAATTAACTGAAAAAATTAGTAGTCCTATACATTAAGGATAAGAGGGATTAAAAAAATGAGGAAACAATACCTTTATAGTAGCTACAAATAACAACAAATACCTCATATAACTATATCCAAAGAAGTAACAGATCTTTTTTTACAAAAAAATTTATATCACTGAAGAAAGAAATTGAAGAGAATATCAGAAAATATAATGATCTCTCAGATTTCTGGATAGGAAAGATCAACATAGTAAAAACGGCCATCTTAGTAAAAACAATCTGCAGAATCAATACAATCCCCATCCAAATCCCAACACAATTTTTTACAGACCTTGAAAAAACCATATGCAATTTCATTAGGAACACAGGAAAGCCAGAATTACCAAAATACCTTTCTCAATGAAAGAAGCTCAGGAGACATCACCATCACCGTCTTCAAGCTATACTATAGAGTTATAGTAATTAAAGCAGCCTGGTACTGGAATAAAAACAAGCTTGTGGTTCAATGGAATCTTAATAGCAATAACCTGGAAAGAGCATAGATGCCCCTCAACTGAAGAATGGATTAACAAACTGTGGTACATATACACAATGGATATACTCAGCGGTACAAAACAAACAAACAAATAAACAAACCAAAACAAAACAAAAACGGCATTCTAAAATTCCCAGACAAATGGATGAATTTGGAGAATATCCGTGTGAAGTAGGTATCACAAACCCAGAAATGTAAGCAGGGGATGTACTCACTCATTAGTGGATTTAAACATAAAACAAGGAACAACAAGTTTGCAAACTACAAACACTGAGCAGCTTGAAATATGAAGAAATTTAAGAGAGACATCCAGTGAGTTCCCTAGGATGGACAATAGAGAAGATCTCGTTAGCTAATTTGGAGCATAAGGGGTTGCAACCAAGAAGAGGTGGGAACAAATTACGAGAGAAGGACATGATTGATTGAGAGGAAGAAAAAGAGGAAGAGAAAAAAAAGATGGCGATCTTAATAGAGGAAGCCAATGTATGGTGGAAAAAAAGACCAGATGCTAGCGAAACCTCAAGAACTCACAGGACTTCCCTGCGTATGTTTCAAGCAAATTGTGAAAGTGTTGACTAAACAAGACTTCCCCTATAATCAAATGAATAGCCATTCTAAGTGTCACCACAGAACTTACCTCCAACAATAGACATAGAGGCAGTGATACAAGGCTGAATATAGAGGTGAGTCCCTGGTCCAGCTAGTAGTGGATGAGGAGACACTATATGAGCAAAGAGATAGAAACTATAAGGAAAATTATCACAATGATGGCTGACTGGAGCTCTCAGGAGCTCACCGATTCAAGAATAGTCACCTGGGAACCATCAGGAAAAAAAACTAGGCACTCCAATAATACCCAAGTATCCACTGACATGAGCCATATGTGTAGCGTCAAGGGCAGGGTTCAGACTGTGTTTCTGTACATCAACTGGCAATGTAGAGCCCATTCCTTCCAGAGAAACATCTAACATAATCTTGATATTAGGATGAGGAATCAGACTTGCCTGGAGTGGGTGCTGAGCTACTACATTTTGGGAAATCTCTTGCCATTTCTGGGGAGAGAATAGGCGACAGGGTGAAGTGAGGCTGAAGGCTGACTGGGAGTGGTCAGGAGGGAGAGAGGAAATGGATCAAGAGGGTACATGGATAAAAAAGACTTTATTCTATAAAAATAAATGAATAAATACATATTTTTTTTTAAAAAAGTGTTTTTGATACAAAGATAGTGCATTGTCACAAAGTCCAAATGAATCATTGATACAAATATGTTGAAAACTATCTCAGGGAGTTTTGATTTTAACTTTTCTCCAACTTTCTTTATTCTATCTTATTTCTGAAGATTATTTGCTTTAGTTAAGGGATTTAAGGGTCTCCTCATCTTTCTAGGGCATCTCACACCTTCATTTCCATAAGTTCTGCTTTTCTTACAGTAACTACAGAGCATAGTTCAAAATACCATTTTGCCATGACTAGTGGAAAAACCTTTTTAAATGAGTATTGAAGAGTTATTTTTGTAATAAATTTCCTGTAAATATTCTCAATTTAGTAACATTAAAATCTATTATGTATTTGAAAGTAAGTGATTTCAGTAATATTGCTTAGAAAAATATACTTTTCAATAATTATTGAAATTAATAATTAATAATTAAATTATCAATTAATAATTAATAACAGATAGTTTTATACAATTTATAAGAATAAACTCATTATCAGAATAATCAGTTGTGCTTTTTTTTTTCTCTTTTTAATACTAACATAGTGTCATGCTAAATACTTCCAGTCTTTTACTAATCAATATACCTGTAGCTAAATATAAATTGAACATTTTCATCTTTGGGGTAAGTAAATATTAAGCTTTTGTTAATTAATGTTTGGAGGATATGTGGGAGAGTAAACCAGAGATTATAATTATTATGTTAACAACCCTCATTGTTTTCTCTTTAAACACCTGTACTTTATTCACATCTAATTTATCACCATGTTTTCAAAGTAATGTGTAGTTAATTCACAACCAATATACAAAATGTTAATTCAAAAATTAAAATTATATTATAAATGTTTTACATCAGATTATTATATAATCACATGGAACATTTTGGAAAAATGGTGAAGATAAGAGCCTTTGTTAATAAAAGAAAGGTACCTCAAAAACCCCTAGGTTCAGATCTCAAAGTGTAAAAAATATAGTCTTGTTCAACATCAAAGTGACAGAAAAGATTATATAAAGAATGTAATGCTTTCAGATACTGTTCTGTATTCTCCTGGAATTGATATGTTATTGAGGGTTGAGGTGCTAGACAGATCCTAGACAGGCAAATAGATTTTAGACAGGGAAAGGTTCTGTAGACTGACAGGGAAGATGACAAACATCAAAATTATTTCTTGCATTGGATGTCACCTGACCTGAGAATAATGAAAGGTGGGCTTTGACTCTATCCAACTCTGTCTACTTTATATCTGACCAGTCCAAGTTGAACAAAGATCTTCAAGGACAGGGCCTGTTTGTCTGCAGCTGTGGGCATATCATCTGCCCTATCTATATTGACCAATGCAAACCTGAAGAAAGCAGATTTGCTTCATATCACCATAAACATATTTATTGGACACAATGGATTTGTGAGCTATGATTTTTTTTTAAGATTAATAACCCAAAATTACAAAATAGGGAGTCATCTCAAACCACCCTAAACATGTAATACTAGAAACTATCCAAAATCTCTTTTCTCTGCAGGTTAATTATATTTCCATCCCTTCCCTATCCCCACCTTCATTTTCACCTC